>QGQJ01000399.1:0-42641 GCA_003206725.1 Blastomyces emzantsi | reverse complement strand
AGCCGGTTCCCCGCCGTCAACAGGGTTGTTTCGGTGCGGAGCCGATTTTCTTGGACTCCGGTGACGACAGGGGTGTGACGGCCGATTCGGTTTCGACCCCCGATTGTGTCTCCCCGGCCCCGGACGTGTCTCAGGCGTCGGGGGTCAGGATCATCCCATCATGGGCGGGCATCACCCCCGCCGGCAGGCGCTCGGCCAAGGCGGCGTAGTCGAGATCGGTGTGGAGGTTGGTCAGCACCGCCCGGCGGGGCTTCGTCTCGGCGATCAGCGCCAGGGCGTCCGAGACCGAGAAATGTGTCGGGTGCGGCGTATCCCTCAGGGCGTCGATGATCAGCAGATCGAGGCCGTGGAGCCGCGCCCGGCTCGCCGCCGGGATCAGGCTGACATCGGGCATGTAGGCGGCGTTGCCGAAGCGGAATCCCAGGGCCGCCTCGGTGCCGTGCTCCACCGGCAGCGATTCGACCGGGATCGGGCCGCCCGGCCCGTCGAGGGCCAGTGCAGGGGGTAGGTCGCGCAGGTCCAGGATCGGCGGATAGGCGCTGCCGGGCGGCGTTTCGAAGCAGTAGCCGAACCGGGTCGTCAGCAGCGACCGGGTGAGCGTGTCGGCATAGACCGGGATGCGGGCCCGCATGGTGATCACCAGCGGCCGCAGGTCGTCGATGCCATGGGTGTGGTCGGCATGGGCGTGGGTGTAGAGCACGGCATCGAGGCGCTGGACATCTGCATCGAGGAGCTGCTCGCGCAGGTCCGGCGAGGTGTCGACCAGCACCGTGGTCCGCCCTCCCCCGGACACGCGCTCGACCAGGATCGAGCAGCGGCGACGCCGGTTGCGCGGATCCTCCGGATTGCACGCGCCCCAGCCGCTGGCGACCCGCGGCACCCCGCCGGAGGAGCCGCAGCCGAGGATGCGCAGGGTCAGCGTTGCCGGCGCATCCACCGAAACCGTCACGCTGCCTCCGCGGGTTTGGCCTTGTCGAACAGGGCGAAAAAATTCGCCGTGGTGATCCGAGCGAAATCCTCGGCGGAGAGCCCCAGGGTCTCGGCCAGCGACCGGGCGGTGTCGGCCGTATAGGCCGGCTCGTTGGTCCGTCCGCGATGCGGCTCGGGGGCGAGGAACGGCGCGTCGGTCTCCACCAGGATCCGGTCGCGGGGCACGCGCCGGGCGATGTCGCGCAGGGCGTGCGAGCGCCGGAAGGTGACGATGCCGGAGAACGAGATCGACAGCCCGAGCTCGACCCCCACCTCGGCGAGGCGCTGGCCCGACGAGAAGCAGTGCAGCACCGCCCGGAACGGCTTCCGGCCCATCTCGTCGGTGAGCACCCGCTCCATATGGTCGTCGGCATCCCGGGCATGGATGACCAGGGGCAGGCCGGCGAGGCGCGCCGCCTCGATATGGGCGCGCAGCACCCGCTCCTGCACGGCCTCGGGGGCGCCGTCGGGATAGTGGTAGTCGAGCCCGGCCTCGCCGATCCCGACGCAGCGGGGATGCGCCACCGCGATCCCCGCGATCGTCTCGGCGGGCACGTCTGGCTCCTCGGCGGCCCCGTCCGGATGGGTGCCGATGGTGAACCAGATCTCGGGATGGGCCTCGGCGATGGCCCGGTAGGTTTCGGCCCGGGCGACCCGGGTCGAGATGGTCAGCATCCCGGTGACGCCCGCATCCCGGGCGCGGGCGATCACGCCCGGCAGGTCGGCGGCGAAGTCCGGGAAATCCAGATGGCAGTGGCTGTCGATCAGCATCGTGTCTCGGAGTGCTGTCAGGCGGCCGGCGTTTCGGGCCGCTCGAACCGCGGGAAGACCGGGGCCGGGGCGGGCAAGGCGGTGCCCGGCACCAGGCGACCGCCCTCCCCCATATCGGCGAGAGTGCGCCGGTCCGACGGAACGGCGAGCAGGTCCAGCAGCCTGGACGCCGCCGTGGGCACGAAGGGCTGGACCAGGATGCCGAAGGCCCGCAGGGCTTCCAGCGTCGTGTAGAGCACGGCGTTCATCCGGGCCGGATCGGACTTACGCAGCTTCCACGGCTCCTGGCCGGCAAAGTAGCGGTTGGCCTCGGCCACCACCGCCCAGATCTCGGCCAGAACGCTGTGGAGCGCGAGCTCGCCCATCAGCCCGCGCACCTTCTCCGGCAGCGCGTCGGCCAGCGCCAGGAGGGCGCGGTCGGCCTCGTCCAGGGAGCCGTTCTGGGCACCGGGATCCGGAACCGCGCCGTCGCAATTCTTGGCGACCATCGAGAGCGAGCGCTGGGCGAGGTTGCCGAGGTCGTTGGCGAGGTCGGCGTTGATCCGGCCGATGATCGCCTCGTGGCTGTAGCTGCCGTCACCGCCAAACGGCACCTCGCGCAGCACGAAGTAGCGCACCGGGTCGACCCCGTAGGTGTCGGCGAGCTCGAACGGGTCGAGCACGTTGCCGAGCGACTTCGACATCTTCTCGCCCTTGGAGAGCAGGAAGCCGTGGCCGAAGACGCGCTTGGGCAGGGGCAGCCCGGCCGACATCAGGAAGGCCGGCCAGTAGACCGCGTGGAAGCGGACGATGTCCTTGCCGATCACGTGCAGGTCCATCGGCCAGAATTTCGCCCGGGGATCGGCCTCGTCCGGGAAGCCGGTCACCGTCAGGTAATTGGTCAGGGCGTCGACCCAGACATACATGACGTGGCCGGGATGGCCGGGCACCGGCACGCCCCAGTCGAAATTGGTGCGGCTGACCGAGAGGTCCTTGAGGCCCGAGCGCACGAAGCTCGCCACCTCGTTTCTCCGGGTCTCCGGGCCGATGAAGTCCGGCTGGTCCTCGTAGAGCTTCAGCAGCCTGTCCTGATAGGCGGACAATCTGAAGAGAAAATTCTCCTCCTCCATCCACACCACGGGCGTGTCGGTGGCGAGGCTGCGGCGGCTGCCATCCTCGAGCAGGCGGGTCTCGGCCTCGTCGTAATAGGCCTCGTCGCGCACCGAGTACCAGCCGGCATACTTGTCCAGGTAGATGTCGCCTTGGGCCTCCATCCGCCGCCAGATCTCCTGCGCGGCTGCGTAATGGCCGGGCTCGGTGGTGCGGATGAAGCGGTCGTAGGCGCAATCCATCCGGTCGGCCATCGCCTGGAACCGGGCGGCGGTGCCGTCCACGAAGGCGCGCGGGCTGGTGCCAGCGCGGGTCGCGGCCTGCTGGATCTTGAGACCGTGCTCGTCCGTGCCGGTGGAGAACAGCACGTCGTAGCCGTCGAGCCGGTGGAAGCGGGCGATGGCGTCGGCGGCGATCACCTCGTAGGCGTGGCCGATATGCGGCGCGCCGTTGGGGTAGGAGATCGCGGTCGAGAGGCCGAAGGTCTTCTTGGAGTGCGCCGGGGCGTTGGACGTCACGTCTGTGGTGTTCCGGATGATCGCGAGAGGCTGCCCGCGTTGTCGCGCGGCAGCGGCGGGGACGCAACCGCCGGGTTCGGCTCCCGATCTGGCGCGGCACCGCCGGCAGGGGATGGCGGGCCCGTCAACGCGGCTGGCGCGCGCTTAAAACTTTGGCAACCCTATCGAGATGACAAGAATCCGGCATTCCCTATTGTGGAGCCGGCCCGTCGTGAGTTTCGCGCTCGACATCGTCAGAAACATCGTCGCGCATCGCAGCGCCGAGATCCCGGATCCGATCATCGACCGCTGGGTGTTCGGTGACCGGGTTCCGAGCCCGCTCCCGGCGGCGCACGCCCTCGAGGCGGTCGCCCGGCTGATCGAGAATCAGGCCGAGTACGACCATGTCGGGGGGCTTCTCGACGCGCGCTCCCGCAAGCTTCTGGGCGACGTCATCACGTACCGCGCCCTCGGACCGGTCCGCTACGCGCTGCCGATGAGCACGCCGGACTACATGGACCTCTACGCCAAGGCCGCGACCTTTCGCATCGGGCCGAGCGACCAGGTGTTCCCGCCGTTCCTGTTCGAGACCTTCGCGGTGGAGGACCAGGGCTACAGGCTGGAGCTCGGCGCGTGGCTCGGCAACATCGTCGCGACCTTCCTGGTCCGGCAATACTACCTGGACGGGCCGCGCCGGATCCAGCCGGAAGCCGGCGACGTCGTGATCGATGCCGGCGGATGCTTCGGCGACACGGCGCTCGCCTTCGCGGCGACGGTCGGCGAGACCGGCCGCGTCTTCTCCTTCGACCCGCTGCCGGCGCATCAGGCGGTCATGCGCGCGAACTTCGACCGCAATCCGAAGCTCGCCGAGCGGATCGCGCTGGTCCCGCACGCGCTCAGCCACGCGGCCGGCGAGACCGTCCGGTTCGCCGCCAAGGGCGCGGGTTCCTTCATGCACGTCCAGGGCGAGATCGAGGCCCGGACCGACACGATCGACCAGCTCGTCGAGCGGCAGGGGCTCGACCGGGTCGATTTCATCAAGATGGATATCGAGGGCGCTGAGCGGTCGGCGCTGATCGGGGCCCGGACCACGATCGCGCGGCACAAGCCGAAGCTCGCGATCTCGGGCTATCATTCCGAGGACGACCTGATCATTATCCCGATGCTGATCAAGCGCCTGAACCCGGACTACGAGATCCACATCGGGCACCACACCAACTTCGAGTGGGAGACGGTGGTCTACGCCGCCTGAGGCGCGCCGCCCTACGGCGCCTCGGCGAGGTCGCCGAACAGGGACAGGATCACCGGGCGCCGGTCCAGATTGTAGATCGCGGCCTCCCGGGCGGCGCGGCCGAACCGCTCGGCCACCTCCACCAAGGCGGCGAGGCGGGCCGGCGGCTCGTCCCGGCGCCGGTCGAGCTCGACCGAGACGAAGCGCAGGACCGCGTCCTGGGCGGCCTCGAACCGGGCCTCGGCATCGCGCCCGGCCAGGGTCTCGGCGAGCTTGAGCACCCGGCCCCAATCGGGCGTCTGCGCCCGGGCCAGCAGGGTCTCGACCTCCGCGACGAGGCCGGCTGTCACCGGATCGAGCATCGCCAGCGCCCGGGCGACCGAGCCCTCGCACTGGGCGACTGCCCGGGCCAGAGCGGCCTCATCGGGCTGCGGGAACGGGTCCGGCAGGCCGCGCACCACCTGGGCCACCGCCTCGGGCGCGAGGGGGCGCAGCATCAGCACCCGGCAGCGGGAGCGGATCGTCGGCAGCAGGCGCCCGGGCTGGTGGGCAAGGATCAGGAACAGGGCGCGGGGCGGCGGCTCCTCCAGGACCTTGAGAAGGGCGTTGGCGGCGTTGGCGTTCAAATCCTCGGCGCTGTCGAGGATGCAGACCCGCCAGCCGGAATCGGTGGCCGTCGAGGCGAACAGATCGAGGGCCCGGCGGACCATGTCGACCGAAATCTTGGTCGGCAGCGTCTTGGCGCCGGCGGTGCGGTGGCGGCGCAGGGCCACCAGGTTCGGATGCGACAGGCCCGCGACCTTGCCGGCGACGGGGTTCTCGTCCGGCACATCGAGCCCGGCCGGCCCGCCGCCCTCGGGATAGGCGAGCAGGCGGCGGGCGACCCGGTAGGCGAGGGTCGCCTTGCCGATGCCGGGGGCGCCGCCGATCAGCCAGGCATGGTGCAGGCGCCCCGCCGCGATCCCGGTCGCGAAGGCGTCGGCTGCGGCCTCATGGCCGACCAGCGCCAGGGTCTCCCGCGGGCGTGGGATGCCGGGAAGGTCGCCGGGCTCGACATCGTCGGCGGCGCGGTCTGCCAGTCTCATGCGGCCTGTCTCATCGCGCGAAGGCCCGACCACCCGGCAAGGGGCAGCAGGCCCTTTGAGGTCCCCGTTTCACGCGGTTTACACAGACGGGATGGCGGCGCCCACCGCCTCGGGGCCGATTCACGCCGGCCTCGCACGGTGGGGCTCACCAACCCGCTCCGCGAAGGCCGCACGCGGCCGGGAGCGCGGAGAAGGGTTCGCTCTCCGGCAGCCTCCAGAACAGCAAACGGCGCGTAGATAGATCCGTCGTGACGTCCCCCAAACCTGGACTCGGCCCCTCAGGCGGCGTCGCCCCGGCTTCCCTTCAGCGGCAGCAGGCCCGGCAGGCGGGACGCCACGGTGGCGCGGATCGCGGATTCCACCGAATCCGGGTCGCGCGAGGCGTCGATCACCGCGCAGCGCTGCGGCTCGGCCCGGGCGATCGCCAGGAAGGCCTCGCGCAGCCGCGTGTGGAAGGCGAGGGATTCGGCCTCGAACCGGTCGGCCCCCTGCCCCGTCCCGGCGCCTCGGCCGGCCGCGCGGGCGAGCCCGGCCTCGGGCTGCAGGTCGAGGATCAAGGTCAGGTCGGGCCGCGTCGGTCCGACCACGACCCGCTCCAGGGCGGCGATCACCGCCGGGTCGAGCCCGCCCGCGGCGCCCTGGTAGGCCCGGGTGGAGTCGATGAAACGGTCGCACAGCACGATCTCGCCCCGGTGCAGAGCCGGGCGGATCAGCCGGTCGAGATGGTCGATCCGGGCCGCGCTGAACAGCAGTGCCTCCGCGAAGGGGCCGTAGGGCTTGGCGACGCCGCCGAGCAGGGCCGCGCGGATCTCCTCGGCCCGGGGCGAGCCGCCGGGCTCGCGGGTCACGCAGACCGCCCGCCCCGCGCGGGCCCGCAGGGTCGCGGCCAGGCGGGCGACCTGGGTCGACTTGCCGGCGCCCTCGCCGCCCTCGAAGGTGATGAAGGCGCCCCGCGCGATCTCCTCGACGTCTGGCACGATCACGGGCGCCCAATCACGTCGGATCGGCCGCCCGGTCGCCCGATTTCGCGTCCTTCTTGCCGACCCGGTCGAAGGCCTTGCGGACGAGGCCGGTGCCGAATTCGAGCGCCGCATCCATCGCCCGCTGCGACAGGGTGCCGGGCTCGACCGTCGCGCCGGCATAGAGCGGCTGGTCGAGGGCGACCGTGTCGCCGCGCTGGATCCGCAGGGTGCCGACCTGCCGGCCCTCCTCCACGGGGGCGATGAGCGGCCCGGTATAGACCGCCTTGGCGCTGACCCGGTCGCTGGAGCCGCGGGGCAGCAGCACCCGCACCGGCTTCTTCGAGACCAGCGGCACCGAGCCGGCCTCGCCGCCGAACACCGAGGCCTCGGCCACGGTCTCGCCCGCCGCGAAGATCTGCCGGGGCTCGAAGGCGCGGAAGCCCCATTCCATCAGCTTGCGCGCCTCGGCGGCCCGGTCCCGGGCGGTCTTGAGGCCGGAGATCACCAGCACGAGGCGCTGGCCGTTCTGCACCGCCGAGCCGGTCAGGGCGTAACCGGATTCCTCCAGGTAGCCGGTCTTGAGCCCGTCGGCGCCGATATCGAGCGCCAGCAGCGGGTTGCGGTTCTGCTGGCGGATCTTGTTCCAGGTGAACTCCTTCTCGGAGAAGATCTTGTACAGGTCCGGGTAGGTGTCGATCAGGTGAATCGCGAGCTTGGCCATGTCCCGGGCCGTGACCTTCTGGTCCGGCGCCGAGTAGCCGGTGGCGTTCCGGAAGGTCGAGTTCGTCAGCCCGATCTCCTTGGCGCGCTGGTTCATCAGCCCGGCGAAGGCCTCCTCGGTGCCGGCCATGTTCTCCGCGATGGTGATCGCGGCATCGTTGCCCGACTGGACGATCAGGCCGCGCAGCAGGTCCGACATCTTGATGCGGCTGTTGACCTGGGCGAACATCGACGAGCCGCCGCCCCCGGCCCCGCCCCGCTTCCAGGCGTCCTCGGTGACGGTGAACTCCGTGTCCATCGACACGCGGCCGGATTTCAGCGCCTCGAACACGATGTCGGTGGTCATCAGCTTGGCCATGCTGGCCGGGGAGAACCGCTCGTCGGCGGCCTTCTCGAACAGCACCGAGCCGGAATCGGCGTCGATCAGGATCGCGTGCGGGGCCGCGGTCTGGAAGCTCTGGGCGGCCGCGGCGGCGAGGCCCGCCCCCAGCGCGCAGGCGGCCGCGACAAGGGTGAGAAGGGTCCTGCGCATCACCGTTCCGTCCCGCGCCTGCCGTCCGATCGGAGGAACTCCGACCGTATCCGGATAACAAGCGTGACCATATTACGGTTTCGACGCGGGATCGAACGCGAAATGCCGCATTGCGGAAACGGGGCGTGCCGGAGGGTGCCTCAGTAGATCCCGGCCAGGCGCGCATGCCCGGCGCCGGCCGCCCCCGGCTTGGCCGGGCCGCCGGCTTTCGCCTGGGCCGGCGCCTTGGCGGCGGTGGCGACCTTCGCGGGCGCCGCACCCTTGGCGGAAGCCGCCGCCTTGGCGGGGATCGCGGCCGGGCCCTTGGCCGGCGCCGCCGCGGAGGCGAGATGCGCCAGGGCGGATCTGGACGCGGGCGGCAGCGCCGCGGGCGCCGCGGCGGCGACCTTCACCGGAGCGCCGGGGCGGCCCAAGCCGGGGGCGGTCCGGAGGGCGGCGATCTTCGAAGCCGCGCCGTGGCCGCCCGCCTGCGGCGAGGCCTGGCCGGAGGCGGGGTTGAGGCCGGCGACCTTCAGGCCCGCGCCCTTCGGCTCGGTGCCCTTGTGGTCGGCGGCCTTGTCGGCGACCTGGATCGGGGCCGGGCGGAAATCCCGGACCTTCTGGGCGGTCGGCTGGACGGCCGCCGGCACCCGCATGGCGGCCGAGGCCATCATGATCGGGGCGCGCACCGGAGCCGGCCGCTCCTGCCGCGGCGCCGGGGACTCGTCCGACTGCGCGCGCTCGGGGGCGGGCTTGAAGGCCAGCGGCTCGGGGGCCGAGCGGGCGTAGCGCTCCGGCTCCTCGGTGGGGCCGAGATCGGCCATCATCACGGTGGAGCGGCCGGCCGGCTGCCCGTCGGTGCGCAGGCTGGCGAGCAGCTTGCGGTCGTCGCTGCCGGCGACCGAGGCCCGGCCGGCATATTCGACCCGCACCCGCGCGGTGCCGCGGCGATGGAAGCCCAGGGCCTCGGCCGCCTCCTCGGAGACGTCCATGACGCGGCCGGCATGGTAGGGGCCGCGGTCGTTGACCCGCACGATCATCGAGGAGCCGTTGTCGAGGTTGGTCACCCTTGCGTAGCTTGGCAGCGGCAGGGTCGGGTGGGCCGCGGCGATCGAGTGGCGGTCGAACACCTCGCCGTTGGCGGTCATGCGCCCGTGGAAGGCCGAGCCGTACCAGGAGGCCAGGCCCTCCCGCACGTAGCCGCGCGGATCCTCCTTGGGCACGTAGGTCTGGCCCGCCACCACGTAGGGCTTGCCGGTGTAGCGGCGCCCGCCGCCCTTCGGAATCACGTCGCCCTCGTTGTAGAGGCGCGGGCTCGCCTTGACCCCGTATTTCGGGTCGATACCGTTGCCGGAGGCGAGCTTCTGCTGCTGGGGATTGGTGGCGCAGTTGGCCGTGGCCAGGGCCACGCCCGAAACGGCCAGGAGCCGCAGGGCGAGGCGCGCAGGCCGGGGAAGGGTCGTGCGCACCATATCGGGGATCACCAAACTCTACGCGGGACCAGGGCCGGGAAACGAACCGGCACCGGCCGCGCCTCGGGGCTCAGCCGGTCCACCGAGAATTGTATCGATCGCGTAAAGGAAGGCTGAACGACGCCTGCGGTCGTGGTTCAGGAGATGCCGCCGAGCCGCTTCCGAGCCTCGTGCAGGACATCAGGCATTTCCGACAAGTGGCTGACAGAACTAGGTTTATAGGTCTCGGTGTTGAAGGCCTGGGCGCATTCTTCGCGCGGGCGGATGCCGAAGGGTCGGTACGGAAGTGGGGGACGGGGCGCGGATGCCCGAGGCGGCATCGGCATCCGCCCCGTCATCCCGGGCTCGCCTGCGGCGCCCCGGGATGACGGGGTTGTCGTCCCTACCAACGCTTCGAGCCCCCTGCGCGGGCGCAGGGCCACGCCCGGGTTCAGCGCGGCGGGGTGTCGGTCAACTGCGCGATGGAGCGGGCGCCGCGCTGCTTGAACAGCAGGTCGAGGCCCTCCAGCATCAGGGCGTGCATCTTGGTCCGCTCGGCATAGGCGAGGTCGCGGAGCTGGTCGTAGACCGGCGGCTCCAGGTAGACCGACATCTGCCGGGCGCGCTGCTTCAGCGTCACGGCCGGCTTCGCCGCCGGGGGCGCCAGCGCCAGGGTCACGATCTCGGCGCCCTGCGGCCGGGCCGCGTGCCGGTCCGGCGGGTTCGCCGAGGCGACGATCGCCGCGAGGCTGAGCTTAGGCGGCTTGGACATGCTGGCCCGTCTTCAGAGACTGCGTGCGGCGCTCGATCCACGACCAGAGGCGGCGGACCTCCCCGGCGGCCTGGCCCTTGGGATTGAACTCGGTGACGCCCTGGCCGAGGCCGATCGCGTCCTGGTGGTCGGTGCGGGCGACGATGTTCACGTCGGGCAGGATGCCGAGCACGGCGAGCCCGTCGGCCGCGTCCCGGACCCGGTAGGAGCGGGGCGGGGTCTGGTTCAGCACGAAGGCGAACTTCTTCTCCAGCCGGTAGACCGCGGCCAGCGTCGGCTTGAACGCCCGCAGGTCGGCCGGGGTCGGCCGGCAGGGGATGATGCACAGGTCGGCCGCGCGGATCGCCGAGAGCGTGCCGGTGGAATCGACCCCCGGCGTGTCGATGAACACGTAATCGTAGGCCGAATCACGCAGGCGCTCCATCACGGCGTCGATCTGCGTCGCGTCGATCTGGGCGACCTCGGGGCCGTCGGCGGTGCGGTGGTCGAGCCAGTCCGAGATCGTGGCCTGGCGGTCCATCTCCAGAATGCAGACCGTGTGGCCCGCCTCCCGGGCGGCCACCGCTAGGGAAATGCACAGCGTGCTCTTGCCGCTGCCGCCCTTCTGCGTGACGAAGGTGATCGCTTTCATCCTGGGCGTCCTCCAGAAGGCCCCGCGCATCCGCCGGGGTGCGGGCAACCACGATTGCCGCACCCACGCCGGGCAACCTCAGATGCATGATCACGGGCTGCCGCGATCCTGTGACCCAAGGATGTCGTGCGGCACGTTGCGTCCGACATGGTTAACGACCCGTTAAAGGCCGTCGTCGCCGCCGGGCCGCCGGATCCCGGGCGTATCTCGGCGGCGGCGCACACCTAAACTTCAAGTTAACATTTGTGTCGACCGAGACCCGAACGGTCTTTTCAGTCGTTGGTGGATACCGTAGCTTCACGGTCGCCGGCGCCGGGACCGCGATGGATTTAATAACCTCAGGTTTCGTTGTGTTCGACAGTCCGGCGAGGAATGGTATGTCCGAAGCCCCGATCTCCCAATCCGTCCTCGACGCCTCCGGCGTGGTCGGGACCTGGGTCCACGATCACTGGGCCGATCGTCTGGCGCTCTCGGCCTCCCTGGCAGGGCTGCTCGGCCTCGACCCAGAGGCGGCCGCGAGCGGCGTGTCGCTGGCGGTGTTCCTGGACCGCACCCATCCGGAGGATCGGATCCGGATCGAGAGCTACCTGCACGCGGTCTCGGAGACCGGCGGCACCCTGGAGGCGGAGTTCCGCACCCGCGACACCCGCAGGGGCGTGCGGACCTTGCTGATGCGCGGCCGGATCGACCGCGATCCCACAGGCCGGACCCTGCAGGGCCGCGGCATCGCCATCGACCGGACCGAGACGCAGGCCGCCAACCTCCTGCAGAGCGAGCGGGTCGTGAACCGGATGGCCGAGCACGTCATCGCCCTGCGCGACCTCGCCCAGGCCCTGCAGCGGCCGGTGCTGGTCGAGCGGATCGAGCACCTGATGATCGAGATCGGCTTCGAGCTCGCCCGGTTCCTGCCGGAGCCCGAGGACGAGCCCCGCCACTGAGCCCCCCGGTGCGCGATTGATCGCGGACGCGCCCGCAAGCTACGGTCCCGGAAAGACTTGACCGGGAGGACGCCCATGGCGCGCGACACGATCTACGACCGCGATCTCGACCGTGTGCCGGCCAACCACCAGCCGCTCACCCCCCTGCTCTATCTCGAGCGGGCGGCCCAGGTGTTTCCCGATCAGGTCGCCGTGATCCACGGGGGCCTGCGGCGCACCTATCGGGAGCTCTACGCCCGATCCCGGCGCCTGGCCTCGGCGCTGGCGCGGCGCGGGCTCGGCCGCGGTGACACCGTGGCGGCCCTGCTCGCCAACACCCCCGAAATGGTCGAGTGCCATTACGGCGTGCCGATGACCGGGGCGGTGCTCAATACCCTCAACACCCGCCTCGACGCCGCCGCGATCCGCTTCTGCCTCCAGCACGGCGAGGCCAAGGTGCTGATCACCGACCGGGAATTCGCCAGGACCGCCGCGGCGGCGCTGGAGGGGCTGGAGCCGAAGCCCTTCGTGATCGACGTCGACGACCCGGACTATGACGGGCCGGGAGCGCGGCTCGGGGAGACCGAATACGAGGCCTTCCTGGCGGGCGGCGACCCGGCGCACGATTGGGCGCTGCCCGGCGACGAGTGGGACGCGATCACGCTGAACTACACGTCGGGCACCACCGGCGACCCGAAGGGTGTGGTCTACCACCACCGGGGGGCGGCGCTGCTGGCGCTCGGCAACGTCATCACCGGCGCGCTCGGGCAGCACCCGGTCTATCTCTGGACCCTGCCGATGTTCCACTGCAACGGCTGGTGCTTCCCCTGGACTCTGTCGATCGTGGCCGGCACCCATGTCTGCCTGCGCCAGGTCCGGGCGGAGGCGATGTACCGGCTGATGGCCGAGCACGGGGTCACGCATCTCTGCGGCGCGCCGATCGTGATGCAGATGCTGATCAACGCCCCCGATGCCGAGCGCCGGGACCTGCCCCGGCGGGTGGCGTTCTTCACCGCCGCGGCGCCTCCGCCCGAGGCGGTGCTGGCCGGGATGTCGGAGGCCGGGTTCGACGTGACCCACCTGTACGGCCTGACCGAGAGCTACGGCCCGGCGGTGGTCAATGCCTGGAACGCCGACTGGGACGCCCTGGCGGCGGACCAGCGGGCGGCCAAGAAGGCCCGCCAGGGGGTGCGCTACCCGGTTCTGGAGGCGCTGGACGTGCGCGACCCGGAGACGATGGCGCCGGTGCCCGCCGACGGCACGACGATCGGCGAGGTGATGATGCGCGGCAACGTCGTGATGCGCGGCTACCTCAAGAACCCGGCGGCCACGCGGGCCGCGTTCCGGGGCGGCTGGTTCCGCACCGGCGATCTCGGGGTGAGGCACCCGGACGGCTACATCCAGCTCAAGGACCGCTCGAAGGACATCATCATCTCAGGCGGCGAGAACATCTCGTCGATCGAGGTGGAGGACGCCCTGTTCAAGCACCCGGCGGTGTCGGCCGCCGCGGTGGTGGCCAAGCCGGACGCGAAATGGGGCGAGACGCCCTGCGCCTTCGTCGAGCTGAAGCCGGGCGCCTCGCCCAGCGCCGACGAGCTGATCCAGTGGTGCCGCGGCCGGCTGGCCGCCTACAAGCTGCCCCGCCACGTGATCTTCGGCGAGTTGCCGAAGACCTCCACGGGCAAGATCCAGAAGTTCATCCTGCGCGAGCGGGCCCGCCAGGATGGGACCTGACGCGGAACCGGTCAGGCCTGCGGGGGCTGCCGGTGCTCGGCGCGGACCGGCACGCGCACGGCCTTGGCGGCGCGCAGGTCGGAGGCGATCTGGGCGATGAAGGCCTGGATCGACACGAGGCTGAACAGGCTGATCGAAGCCACCAGGGCGGCGGAAACCAGGATCTTGGCGGTAGCGGGGTCCACGGCGTGACGTCCTTGACGTAGGTCTCGCCACGGGCTGCCCGGGCGAGGGGCGCCGTCGAGGGCGCCCGCGATGAACCGAAGGTGGGCGTGCGGCCGCGGTTTCACCAGCGTCGCCGTGATGGGCCTGGCATGCGTGTGGGTTCGGGCTCTGGCGGAGCCGTTCCTGCGTCAACCGGAGGTGCTGGCCCAAGGCCCTGTTTCCCGCAATAAGCCGGCCCGGTGCGGGGCGCACCGGGGGAGAGACGTATGGCCGGCAAGGGGTTCGCGAAGGGAGCGGCGGAGCGGATCGCGGGCGGCCTCCTGGTGGGGGCGCTCGCGGTTCAGGGCGCGATCCTTGCGGCGGCGCCGGTCCGGGCCCAGGCGCCAGCCCAGGGACCTGCCAACGAGCCGATCACCCGGGCGGGCTACACCTATGTCGGCGGCCGCTACCAGAAGCTCGGCGACAAGACCGTGATGGTCGGCCAGATGTTCGTGCAGTCGCGCACGCCGGCCAAGATCACCCAGCCCTACCCGGTGGTGATGGTGCACGGCCTCGCCCAGACCGGGGTGAACTTCCTCGCCACCGCGGATGGCCGCCCGGGCTGGGTGCAGCGCTTCGTCGAGAAGGGCTACCAGGTCTACGTGGTCGATCAGGTCGGGCGCGGGCGCTCGGGCACCAACCCGGAGGTCTACGGCCCCTACGACCGGCTCGGCACCCGTAGCCTCGAGAAGACCTACACGGCGCCGGAGGTCTACGACCTGTTCCCGCAGGCCAAGCTCCACACGCAATGGCCGGGCGGCCCCGGCGTGCAGGGCAATGCCGCGTTCGACCAGTTCTTCGCCAGCCAGGTCCCGTTCCTGGCCAACGGCCAGCAGACGGAGGAGCTCGTCGATCCGGCCCTCGTGGCGCTGCTCGAAAAGATCGGGCCGGCGATCCTGCTCACCCATGGCCAGGGCGCTCTGTTCGGCTGGGCGGCCTCGGATGTGCGGCCCGACCTGGTGAAGGCGCATGTCAGCGTCGAGCCGAACGGGCCGCCCTTCTTCGACGTGCAGTTCCGCGGCGGCAAGGAGTTCTGGGAGAAGTCCGGCGACGGCCGCGCCCGCGCCTACGGGCTGACCCGGATGCCCCTGACCTTCGACCCGCCGGTCAAGGCGCCGGAGGATCTGGTCGTGGCGCAGCAGCCCAAGGGGGCGGACAAGGGAGCGGACGGCCAGATCCGCTGCTGGCTGCAGGCCGAGCCGGCCCGGGCCCTGCCGAACCTCGCCAAGGTGCCGGCCGTGGTCGTGACCGCCGAGGCCTCGTTCCACGCCACCTACGATGCCTGCACGGTCGCCTTCCTGACCCAGGCCGGCGCCAAGCCCGACGCGATCCGGCTGGCCGACCGGGGCCTGCGCGGCAACGGCCACATGGTGATGCTGGAAACCAACAGCGACGCCGTGGCGGATCTCGTGGCCGGCTGGATCGGGTCCCACGTGAAGTAGCCGCCTCGGAGCGGGCCGCGCTATCCGCACATCGACTGCGGAAGGCGGGATGCGCCTCCCGTGCGGGCGAGGAGATCCGCGCCTTGTCCGAAGATGTGTGAAACCGCGAGCCGGGGCGGGGTGAGCGGTGCGCCGCCTCGCGGTCGTCCACAGGCGTCTGCATGGGCCTGGGCTCGAGCCGCGCCGCCGCGCAGGCGGGGCGCATCATCGCCGCGTGTTGAAACCGCAACAGCCCTCGCCTTCCGCGTGTGACCCGCTTGCGGCCAAGCCTGGCCGCACGTACTGCGTGTAGCGGAAAGCTGAACGAAAACAGCAGTTTATCACAATTCTAAAGAGCGGGGCAGCCCCGTCGGGACCGATCCCGGCGAACGCGGCCGGCTGTCCACGGCGTCGTACAGGGCTCAGGCAGATGAGAGTCGTTCACCCCCGTTCCGGCGCCCTCCGCGCGCTTCTCGCCGGCGCCTCCCTGGCGGTGCTGGCGCAGGCCGTGCCGGCGCAGGCCCAGGACGCGACGCCGCCGCGCCGGGGCGTCTCCCGTCCGCCGGCCGAAGGCAGCGTGCAGCTCGACGAGATCAGTGTCGAGAGCCGCGGCGGCGGCCCGGTCCAGGCGGCGCGCTCCACCGCGGCCTCGCGCGCCGTGGAGAGCCCGACCGGCCCGATCGACGGCTTCGTGGCGAAGCGCTCGAACACCGCGACGAAGACCAACACCCCGCTGATCGAGGCGCCGCAATCGATCACCGTGATCGGGCGCCAGCAGCTCGACGCCCAGAACGCCCAGACCCTGACCCAGGCGACCCAGTACGTCGCGGGCGCGTATGGCGGCGTGTTCGGGGCGGATTCGCGCATCGACTACCTGACCCTGCGCGGCTTCGTGGTGAGCGATTTCGGCATCTACCGCGACGGGCTGCAGCAGCTGAATTACGGCTTCGGCTACTTCAAGACCAACACGTTCGGGCTCGAGCGCATCGAGGTGCTGCGCGGCCCGGCCGCGGTGCTGTTCGGGGCCGGCAGCCCGGGCGGCATCGTCAACCAGGTGACCAAGCGCCCGACTCTCGACCCGTTCGGCTATGCCGAGGTCGGCGGCGGCTCGTTCGGCCAGAAATACGCCGCCTTCGATTTCGGCGGCCCGGCCGACCAGGAGGGCCACTGGTTCTACCGGCTGACCGGCTACGGCCGCCACGGCGGAACCCAAGTCGAGGGCGCCCCGGACGACAGCTTCTACATCGCGCCGGCGGTCACCTATAAGCCGGACGGGGCGACGCGCTTCACCTTCCTGTCGAGCTTCCAGCACGACAACACCGCGGTGACGTCGAATTTCCTGCCGTATTTCGGGACGGTGCGGCCCAACGCCTCCGGCCTGCGCATCCCGCGCTCGCTCAATGTCGGCGATGCCGGCTTCAACACCTTCCAGCGCGACCAGGCCTTCCTGGGCTACGAGTTCGAGCACGATTTCAACGAGACCTGGACCTTCCGGCAGAACCTCCGCTACTCGTTCCTCAAGAGCTTCCAGAACTCGGATATCGGCCAGCTCGGCTACAGCAACCCGGCCCAGACGCTGCTCGCCCGCTACCAGTTCCGGGACAGCGCCAAGGTCAACCTGTTCCAGGTCGACAACCAGGCCGAGGCGCGGTTCTTCGACGGATACTTCCGTCACGACCTGCTGATGGGCCTGGACTACAAGGATTACCGCCTGAACGACAACCAGGCGTCGCTGTTCCCGGCGAGCGACCTGAATATCCTCGCCCCGGCCTACGGCCTGCCCACCGGGACGCCGTCGCCGTACCTGATCAATTCCGACGCGTTCAAGCAGCTCGGCCTCTACCTGCAGGACCAGATCAAGATCACCGACCGGCTCACCCTGCTGGTGGGCGGCCGCCAGGATTTCGCCGACAACCGGGTTGTGGACAAGCTCAACAACGGCACGGGCAACAACGGCCGCAGCGACAACGGCACCACCTACCGCACGGCGCTGATCTACAATTTCGACAACGGGCTCGCCCCCTATGTCAGCTACTCGACCTCGTTCCAGCCGCTGATCGGCACCGGTCTCAACAACCAGACCTTCAAGCCCGAGACCGGCAAGCAGGTGGAGGGCGGCGTGAAGTTCGAGCCGCCCGGCCAGGGCTACTTCGTCACCCTGGCGGGCTTCGACATCCACCGCCAGAACGTGCTGACCGCCAATCCGATCAACCCGCTGTTCAACGCCCAGCTCGCCGAGGTCCGGTCCACAGGCTTCGAGGCGCAGCTCGTCGCGAGCCTGTTCGACGGCCTCAACGTCGCGGCCTCGTACACGATCTACGGGCTGACCAACGAGCGGGGCGGCCCGGACCTGATCGGCAAGGTGCCGGTCAACATCCCGGAGAACTTCGCCAACCTGTTCGTCGACTACACCATCCCGACCGGCGACCTGCGCGGCTTCGGCTTCGGCGGCGGCGTCCGCTATGTCGGCCGCTCCTTCGCGGATGTCGCCAACGCCTTCCGGGTGCCGGATTACGTGCTGTTCGACGCGCAGGTCCATTACGATTGGGAGCGCTGGCGGCTGCAGGTCAACGCGACGAATATCGGCGACCGCCGCTTCGTCTCGTCCTGCCAGACGACCACGTCCTGCTTCTACGGCGATGCCCGGCGGGTCCTGGCGAGCGTGAGCTACAAATGGTGAGGCACCCGCCTCGCCGGTCTTGAGAGCGCACGCGAATATCGCGTCGTAAGTATCAGATTCAGAAATGTTTTTGTCTCTGTAGACGTCTCGGTGTCCACCCGGTCATCCCGGGGCGCCACAGGCGAGCCCGGGATCCGGAGCCGCCGACGTGCCAGGCTCCGACCGGACGGTGTGTCTGGATCCCGGGCTCCGCTGCGCGGCCCCGGGACGACGGGGGCCGGCGGGACGCTCCGCTGCCTTCTGCCAACGCCCTGAAAGAGCTGACCCGGTCCGGATCCCGTCAGCCCGCCGCGGGCTGCGGCCCGGACAGGCGGGTCGGCAGGGTGTCGATGCGCAGGGACCGGCGCAGGCCCCGGGAGAGGGCGTCCACCGCCACGGTCACGCCGGCGGTGGCGACGATCAGCACCACGGCCACGTCGAGGCGCAGCTCCGAGATCGCGGCGTCGACGTAGAATCCCAGCGTCGTCACCCCCAGGATGCCGAAGATCGCGCTCTCGCGCAGGATCAGCTCCCAGCGGTAGAGCAGGTAGGCCAGGAACTGGCCGTAGAGGCGTGGCACCGTCTCGTAGGCGTAGAGGTTCAGCCCCGTGGGCGCGTCGGCCCGGTAGGGCAGCGCGTCGGCGTGCCGGCCCATCAGGTAGGCGACGATCCCGGCATTGTGCAGCGCCAGCGCGAGGATCGCTGGCAGCATCGAGGGGCCCAGCAGCTGCAGGCCGCAATAGGCCAGCATGTATTCCGGGGTCGAGCGCACCACCACGAGGAGCACGCGCCCGAGCGGCCGTCCGAGCGGCCCGGCGAAGCGCCGTGCGGTGAGCGGGAACAGGACCAGCGCCCCGAGCGCGGTCGCCGCCAGGGCGATCTGCGCCAGGATCAGGGTCTGGATCGTGCCCGGCAGGATCTGGTCGGCGAGGATCGGGCGCAGCCAGGACCAGAGCCGTGCCCAGGTTTCGGAATCGGTGAGCATGGCGCCGCGCAGGGGCGCCGGCACGATGTCGTGGCCAAGGAAGCGCGCGAGGCTCGCCCCGATGGCCGCGTTGCCGATCGCCGGGGGCAGGGCCAGCGGGGCGGCGGAGAGCAGGAGCGGCACGGTCCAGCCGCGGATCCAGAGCCGGCGGGTGCCGATCAGCGCGTAGAACACCAGGAGCAGCGCCCCGGCCTCGGCGTAGCGACCCTGGCGAAAGGCGGATTCGAGGTAGAAGCCCATGGTCGGCAGGCCGATGAAGCCGAGCACCAGGCTGGAGCGCAGGCCGCATTCGAGCCGGTAGAGGGTGTAGTCGCGCAGCCGCCCGGCGACTTCGGGCAGGCGGGCATACAGGAAGGCCGAGACCGCGCCCGTGCCCGCGGGCAGCACCCGGACCGCCGCGAGGTCGGCCTCCTCGATGATCTCGGCATAGACCTTGGCGCAGATGCCCGCGTAGGGCAGCGCGATGGCGAGAACGCCGGTCGTGGCCGAGAGGCCGAAGACCTGCATCAGCAGCAGCGCCCAGAACAGCTCGTGCACGGCGCGCAGGCCCGCGCAGGCGAGCCGGATTGTGCGGGAGCGGGCGAACGGGATCGCCAGCAGCAGGCCGCTCCCGGCCCCGAGCCCGACGCCCAGCACCGCGAAGGCCACCGTGTAGACGACGCTCCAGCCCTCCACCGACGGGAAGTCGGGCCGGACCAGGCCGTCGAGCAGGCGGGCGAGGTCGGCGAACGGGTGCAGGGTGGTGACGTGCAGGTCCGCGACCAGCAGGCCCGCCAGCGCGGCCGCCAGGAACCAGCGGCTCACCGCCGCGTAGCCAGGCCGCGGCACGGCGAGCCGCATCAGGCGGCCTCGTAGAAGGGGCGCAGCCGTTCCGGATCGAGCGCCTTGGCCGGGGCGTCGAGGACGATCCGGCCGGCCTCCAGCACCACGATCCGGTCGGTCTGGGCGAGCGCCAGGGCCACGTCGTGGAGCGCCAGGATCAGGGTCTCGTGGCTCTGTGCCATCTCGGCCAGCACCCGGGCGCCCTGCTGGCGGTCCAGGGCCGAGACAGGCTCGTCGCCCACCAGGATCGGCCGGCCGTTATAGAGGGCGCGGGCCACCGAGACCCGCTGCTGCTGGCCGCCGGAGAGCTCCCCGGCCTTCGCCCAGAGCGTGTCCGCCAGGCCGACCCGGTCGAGGATCCTTTGCACGGCGTCGATGTCGGCCTTGGCCGGGCGGACCAGGGTGCGCAGGTTGTGCAGGGTCGAGCGCCGGTCGAGCCGGCCCATATAGACGTTGTGGAACACCGAGAGGGTCCGAACCAGGGCGGCGGCCTGCGGCACCAGCGCGACTTTTTCGGTCGCCTGCGCTTGGATCAGGCCGATCAGGGTCGACTTGCCGGCGCCGGAGCGGCCCATCAGGGCGACACGCTCGCCGGCCCGGACGGTCAGGTCGATGCCCGACAGGACCGTGCGGCCGCCATAGGCGGCGGAGGCGTTCGCCAGGACGATCGCCGTCCGGGACCCGTTCGCCACCGCCTCAATCCAGCAGGCCGGTGGAGCGGCCGACCTCCACCAGGGGCTCGTAGGCGGCGTTGGTGACCGGGAGGAACTTCGAGCGCCCGAACGGTTCCAGAATCGCCGGGTCGGTGACGCCGACGAGGGCGTCCTTCAGCTTCTCGGTGAAGCCGGGGCCGTAGGTCCGGTCCACGTCGCCGCGCACGGTCCATTGGTAGTCCGGGAAGGTCGGGCTCTCCCAGATCACCGACACCGCCTTGGGGTCGACCTTGCCGGCCTTCGTGTCGAGGTCCCAGACCGAGTAGTCGACGGCGCCGACCGCGAAGGCGCCGGACTGCACCAGCTGGATCGTGCGGCTGTGGTCGCCGGAAAATCCGACCCGGGCAAACACCTGCTCCGGATTCTTCCCCGGGAAGGCCTGGCGGATGAAGTATTCCGGCATCAGCCGCCCGGAGGTCGAGGCCCGGGCGCCGAACGTGAAGGTTTTTTCCGCGATCGCCTTCGGAAAATCCTTCTTGGGCTTCAGCCCGGTGGCGGAATTGGCGATGAGGTAGGTCTTGAACGCCGCGTCCTCGGCGCCCTGGGTGATCGCCTGGGAGCCCGGCACGGCGCGGCGTGCCTGGACCCCGGTGAAGCCGCCGAACCAGGCGAGCTGCACTTGGCCGTTGGTGAAGGCGGTCACCGCCGCCGGGTAGCTCTTCACCGGGATGTAGCGCACCGGGACGCCGAGCTTGGCCTCGAGATAGGTCGCGACCTTGCCGAAGCGCTCGACAAGGCGGTTCTCGTCCTGGTCGGGGATGCCGGTGAACACGAGGGGCGGAACCGGCTTCTCCTGCGCCTGCGCGGCCGTGCCGAGCGCGAGGGCCCACCAAACCAGAGCGAACCGCCCTACCCGTCCCAGCCCCGGCATGGATCCTCCGCCGTGTCGCGCCGAGCTTCGGCGCGCTCAAACCGGCCGATGCGTAGCAGACGGCGCCGCGCCCGGCACCCTCCAAGCCCGGTCATCCGGTCATGGGCCTGCGCGGTGGCCGCACAGGCCTACGGGCTCAGCGTTAGTGGCGGCGCATCATGGGATGGCGGTGGTGCCGGCGCATCATGTGATGGCGGCTGCGCATCACGCCCCGGGAGGTCATCCGGGCGCCGCGGTGCATGCCGCCGAAATTGCTGTTGCCGGTGGCGGCGGCGTTCCGGTCGAGGCCGTCGCCGGGGGCCGCGAGGCTCGGGCTGGCGGCGCCTAGGACGAGGCCGAGCGCGAGGGTCGCGCCGAGGAGGATCTTGTTCATGGGGTGATCGGACTTTCCGCGACCCTGCGCCGCGCCGATCCGAACGGATCAGCCGCGCGCTTGTTCCGGGACGCCCCGGACCTCGGGTGTCTCCACCACAGCAAACAGGGCCGGCTGCGCATCGCGCGCATCCGGCACCGGGACGGCCCGGATGCGGGGCGGCAGCGGCCCCCCGAGCAGGTCCAGGAAATCCCCCGAGGCGGCGATTCCGATCTCGGCCGCCTTGGCCCGGGCCTCCAGGCGCGACAGGGCGTTCATGGCCGGGCCCAGCACCGTGTACTCGGCCCGGACCCCGTCATCGAACACCCCGACCAGGAGGTCGCCGGCATGCAGGGCGACCACCACCCGCAGGGTGAACAGCCCCTCCCTTTCCCGGGCTTCGTTGAGGGCGGCGATGCGGTCCTGGAGCGACAGGGCGCAGGCGAGCGCCGCCCGGGCCTGCGCCCGGGGGCGGCCGACCACGAACTGCACCAGCACCGCGTCACCGACATACTTGTCCACGAGGCCGCCCTGCTCGGCCACCGCGGCCTGGGCGGCGGCCCGGACGGCGAGCAGGGCCGTCACCATCGCCTCGGGCGGATGCTCCCGGCTCAGCCGCGAGAAGCCGCGGATGTCGAGGACCATCAGGCAGGCATGGCGCCGGTGGATGCCCATGGCGGCGTCCGCGTCCTCGGCGGCCAGATCGAGAGCCACCGTGTCGGGCACGAACCGGGCGAGCTGGGCGCGCTCGTGCTCCATGCGCAGGGCCCGGGCGACGGCGTCGCGCAGGCGGACCACACCGTCGATCACCAGCAGGCCGGCCGCCACGAAGGTGGCGAGCCCGGTGATCTGCGCGGTCGGGAAGGAATCCGGCCCCGGGAACAGGTCCGGCCAGGCCAGCCCGACCAGGAAGGTTGCGGTCCAGCAGGTGGTCACCACCGCGCAGAACAGCAGGGTCTGGGCGACCCGCATGCTCAGGCCGGTCTGGAGCAGGAGCAGGAAGGCCGGCAGGCGGCTCACCGCGTCGGCGCCGAGGCCGGCTCCGCCGCCGGCCAGCATGTGCTCGATGATCACGTAGACGGCGAGCCCGGCATTGAGCAGGGTCCCGGCCCAGCTATAGGCCGCCGCCGCGGGCCCCCCGCCCCGCTCGCCCAGCCCGAACCAGATCGTGCCGACGCCGTAGAGGCCGAGGATGAACCAGTGGCTCAAGGCGTGCAGCGAGCCGTCATAGGCCTGGGCCGCCATCAGCAGCACCAGCACGATCACGATCCGCAGCCCGAGCAGCCGCAGGCCGCCGCCTGCCTGCATGGCGCGCAGGACCGCGGCGTCGTCCTCGGCCACCTCCGCCTTGCGCGCGGTGCGGTCCCGGGCGCTCAGCGCGGCGGGGAGCGGCGGGGTCCGGGCACCGCCCGAGGCCATCACGCCCCCCGGTCGAGGCGCCGGGCCGCGCTGAACCGGTTGAGGAAGCGCGGCTCCTTCTCGGGGGCGATCCGAATCGCGAGGTGCAGGGTGCCGTCGGCCTCGGCGCGCCGGTCGAGGATCTCGGCGTTCTCGTAGAGCCAGTTGAGCGCCGCCCCGTCCTCGGGCGGCAGCGACACCGCGAAGCTCGCCCGGTGGCGGCCGATCCGCGCCTCGATCCGGGCCGTGAGCGCGGCGAGCCCTTCCCCGGTCAGCGCCGAGACCAGGACCGGCGCGTCGCTGTCGCGGTCGTTGCGGGCCTTGGACTGGCCGCTGAGATTCATCAGCCGGGTCCGCTCGTCGTCATCCAGGAGGTCGGACTTGTTCCAGACCTCGATGATCCGCTCGGCCGTGGTCTCGATGCCGAGCTCGCGCAGCACCTCGCCGACATCCTCGGCCTGGGCCTCGGAATCGATGTGGCTGACGTCGCGCACGTGCAGGAGCACGTCGGCCTCGATCGCGTCCTCCAGGGTCGCCCGGAACGCCGCGATCAGCGGGGTCGGCAGGTCGGAGATGAAGCCCACCGTGTCGGACAGGATCACGGTCTCGCCGTGGGGCAGCTTGGTCGCCCGGGCGGTGGGGTCGAGGGTGGCGAACAGCATGTCCTTGGCGGTGACCTCGGCCCGGGTCAGGGTGTTAAATAGGCTCGATTTTCCGGCATTGGTGTAGCCCACCAGGGCGACGATCGGGTAGGGCACCCGGGCGCGGCTCTGCCGGTGCAGGCCGCGGGTCCGCACCACCGCGTCGAGGTCGCGCTCGATCCGGGTCATGCGCTCCTGGATCATGCGCCGGTCGGCCTCGATCTGGGTCTCACCGGGGCCGCCCAGGAAGCCGAAGCCGCCGCGCTGGCGCTCCAGGTGGGTCCAGGACCGGACCAGCCGCGACTTCTGGTAGGCCAGATGCGCGTGCTCGACCTGGAGCGTGCCCTCCCGAGTCGAGGCGCGCCGCCCGAAGATCTCGAGGATCAGGCCGGTCCGGTCGATGACCTTGGCGCCCCATTCCTTTTCCAGGTTGCGCTGCTGCACCGGCGAGAGCGCGCAATCCATCACCACGAGGCCGATCTCGCGGGCGCGGATCAGCCCGGCGATCTCCTCCACCCGACCCTTGCCGAGATAGGTCGAAGGGCGGATGCGCGGCAGGCTGATCGCGAGGCTCTCGACCACGTCGAGCTCGATGGCGGCGGCGAGCCCGGTGGCCTCGTCGAGGCGCGCCTCGACGGAGCGGCTCGGCTGGGCGGCGCCGTTGCCCGGCACCCCCGGCCCGTGCATGCCGCGCGCCAGATAGGGCCCGATCACCAGGGTGTGGGTCGCCGCGGCGATCTCGCCCTCGGGCGCGGCCTGTGCCTGGAGGCGGGCTTCGCCGGACGTCAGCGTTTCGGTCATGCAACCTTTAACGCCGCCCGCGTGCGGACGGCTTCGTTCGAGAAGTCGGATTGTTCGAGATGGGGATTGGGCAGGGCCGGGCCAAGATGCCGGGCTTCAAGAGGTTTAAATCGGAGCGATCGGAATCCGGAGGCTCGCTCGACTCGGGCTATCCCACCCGCGCCCTCAACCTGAGGCGACGGAGCGCAGCACACCTCAGGATGAGGGGGAGATCGGGATAGGGTTGGGATTTGCCGCCCGCTGCTGGCGAATCGCGGCCTTAGCCTTGGAGAGAGCGAACCGATCGCTCGCCCCTCAACACATCACGCCTTCTCGGCGGTCTCGTCCGGCTCGAACAGCTGCACCGGGTGGCCGGGCATGATCGTCGAGATCGCGTGCTTGTAGACCAGCTGCGAGTGGCCATCCCGGCGCAGCAGCACGCAGAAATTGTCGAACCAGGTGACCACGCCCTGGAGCTTGACGCCGTTGACGAGGAAGATGGTCAGCGGGATCTTGTTCTTGCGGACATGATTGAGGAACGTGTCCTGAAGGTTCTGTGCGCGTTCGCCCGCCATCTTCTTTGCCTTCTTGTTGTCCCGGCGCGAAAGGCCCGGGTTGGGTACGCAACGTTGGGTCCGTCACGCGCGGGATCGTCCGATCATCCCGCCCGGACCGGATATACAGCATGACCGCGCGAAAGCGTGGGGGCAAGCAAGGCCCGCGCCCGCCGATCCGTAACGGATCGGCGCCTCTTTCACGGACCGCGCCGAGACTGCGCCTGCAAGATCCCGGCCGCCCCGGATCGCTACGGGCCGATGCCCAGGGACTTCAGCTTGCGGTGCAGCGCCGAGCGCTCCATGCCGATGAACTCGGCCGTGCGCGAGATGTTGCCCGAGAACCGCGCGATCTGCGCCACGAGGTACTCGCGCTCGAAGATCTCGCGGGCCTCGCGCAGCGCCAGGCTCATCAGCTTCTCGCCGCCCGCGCCCCCCGGGGTAGTCGGCACCAGGGCGCCGATCTCGGAGGGCAGCATCTCGGAGGTGACCTCCTGCTCCGGGTCGGCCTGGGTCAGGATCATCAGGCGCTCGACGTTGTTCTTGAGCTGGCGGACGTTGCCCGGCCAGTTGTGCGACTGGAGCACCGCCATCGCGTCCTCGGCGATGACCCGCTTGGGCAGGCCGGTCTGGGACGAGATGTTGTTCATGAAGAACTGGATCAGCTCGGGCACGTCCTCGCGGCGCTCCGACAGGGCCGGCACCCGGATCGGCACCACCGAGAGCCGGTGGAACAGGTCCTCGCGGAAGCGGCCCGCGGCGATTTCTTCCTGCAGGTCCCGGGATGAGGACGAGATGATGCGCACGTCGACATGCACCCGGGTGGTGCCGCCGACCCGTTGAAAATTCTGGTCGACAAGGACGCGCAGGATCCGGTTCTGGGTCTCGCGGGGCATGTCGGCGACCTCGTCGAGGTAGAGGGTGCCGCCATGGGCCTCCTCCAGGGCGCCGACCCGCCGGCCGGACTCGCCCTCGACCCCGAACAGCTCCGCCTCCATCGTCTCCGGCAGGATCGCGGCCGCGTTGAGCAGCACGAAGGGGCCGTTCGCACGCGCCGAGGCCTTGTGCAGGCTGCGGGCGGCGAGCTCCTTGCCGGAGCCGAGTGCCCCGGTGATCATCACCCGGGCGTTGGTCGGCGCCACCCGGTCGATGGTCTGGCGCAGCTGGTTGATCGCCAGCGAGCCGCCGACGATGCGGTTGGGGTTGCCCGAGCGCGCCGTCAGGTCGCGGACCTCGCGCCGGAGCCGGGAGGCTTCCAGCGCGCGCTCGGCCACCAGGATCAGCCGGTCGGCCTTGAACGGCTTCTCGATGAAGTCGTAGGCCCCCGCCTTGATGGCCGAGACCGCGGTCTCGATGTTGCCGTGGCCCGAGATCATCACCACCGGCAGGTCCGGGTTGGCGGCCTTGATCAGGTCGAGCACCTGCAGGCCGTCGAGGCGCGAGCCCTGCAGCCAGATGTCCAGGAACACCAGGTGCGGCCGGCGGGCCTCGATGGCGGCGAGCGCCTCGTCGGAGCCGCCGGCCGTGCGGCAGCGGTGGCCCTCGTCGTCGAGGATGCCCGCCACGAGGTCGCGGATGTCGGCCTCGTCGTCGACAATCAGGATATCGGCGCTCATGCGTGCATCTCCGCGATCCGGGGGGCCGTCGGTGCGGCGCCCTTCTCCTCTGTCGTGACGGGACTGGTCTGCGGACCTGGGGCGGACGGCTCGGGCCCGTGCTCGCGCGGGACCCGCATCTGAACCTGCCCACCACGGCCGGCGGGATTGTCGTTCAACGCGATCCCGCCGCCGTGCTCCTCAAGCACCTTGCTGACGATAGCAAGCCCCAGCCCCGTGCCACCCTCGCGTGTGGTCATGTAGGGCTCGAGCAGCCGCTGGCGCCCCTCCACCGGAAATCCCTTGCCGTTGTCGGTGACCGTGATCACCGCGAAACCGTCCTCGACCGCCAGGCTCAGGGCGATTTTGCCCTTGCCGAGCTCGGCCGGCGGCACCTCGGCCACCGCCTCGACGGCGTTCTTCAGGATGTTGGTGATCACCTGGCTGAGCAGCCGGATGTCGAAGGCCGCCACGATCTTCTCCGCGCTGCCGGCGCCGCCCTGCGCCGAGAACGCGAAATCGATGTCCGGATGCGCCACGCGCATCATGAACAGGTTCTGCTTGGCGATCTCGGTCAGGTCATTCGGGGCGATGGCAGGCTTGGGCATCCGCGCGAAGGCCGAGAACTCGTCGACCATGCGCTTGATCTCGTCGACCTGACGCACGATCGTGGCGGTGCATTGGTCGAACACCTCCTTGTCGGCGGTGATGACCTTGCCGTACTTGCGCCGGATGCGCTCGGCGGAGAGCTGGATCGGGGTCAGGGGGTTCTTGATCTCGTGGGCGATGCGGCGGGCGACGTCGCCCCAGGCGGAGCTGCGCTGCGCCTGGACGAGGTCGGTGATGTCGTCAAGGGTCACCACCGAGCCGCGGGAGGTCCCCTGGGCCTGCTCGCTCGTGACCCGCACCGTGACGGTGCGCTCGCCCCGGGACCGGGTGAGCTGGAGCTGCTGCTGCTGGAGGGCGCGCGGGCGGCTCTCGCTCTCGGCGAGCACGGGGGCGAGCTCCGGCACCGCCCGGGCCAGCGGCTGGCCGATCAGGGCCTCGCTCTCCAGGTCGAGCATCCGCTCGGCGGCCGGGTTGGCGATGGTGACGAAGCCCGCCGCGTCGAGGCCGATCACCCCGGGCGAGACCCCCGACAGCACGGCCTCCGTGAACCGGCGGCGGGTGTCGATCAGGTCGTTGGCGGCGATCAGCCCGGTATGCTGGCGCCGCAGCTCCTGCGTCATCTTGTTGAAGCTCTCGCCGAGATGGGCCAGGTCGCCGCTGGTCTTCTTGGTCGGCACCTGGGCGTAGAAGTTGCCCGACGCGACCTGGTCGGCGGCGTTGATCAGCCGCCGGATCGGCGCCACGAACCGGTTGGCGAAGTTCATCCCGAACCACACCGCCGAGAGCAGCGCGATCAGGGCGATCAGCAGGAACACCGACGCGAAGGTGATCTGGATCGAGCGCCGGAGCGAATCGTAGGTCAGGTACTCGGCCGCCGCCGCCCGCGACACGCCCGGGAAGTCGATGGCGAGCTGGCTGACCTCCCGCTGCACCATCAGCACCGCGTCGTCGTAGGCCGGCATCCGCAGGAGCGCGGCGAAGACCCGGCCCTCCGAGGGCAGCAGGCAGATCGGGTCGGTGGAGGTCGCCGCCTCCTCGAAGGCCGCCGCCGAGGGCAGCCGGACCTGCTTGAGCACGTCGATCTTGGCCCGGGCGACCACGTCGGTCGGCCCGCGCATGATCTGCGCCACCGGCAGGCCGAGATTGGTCGCCCGGGTGGTCAGGAAGTTCTCGAACCAGGCCCGGTCCCGGTCGAAATTCGGGCGCGCCCGGGTCAGGTCGTCGACGAGGATGCGGATCTCCCGGGCCAGCGACTGGCACTGGTTCTCCTGGTAGGCGTCGGCCACCTCGACGGATTTGAGCACCACGTCGCGGACCCGGTCGGTGAAGCCCAGCGACAGGCCGCGGTCGATGGTCACCGACGCCACCACGGCGAGCAGCACGGTCGGCAGGATCGCGATCAGCGAGAACAGGCCGACGATGCGCGAGTGCAGCCGGGCCACCGCCGCGTTGGCCTTGCGGGCGTGCAGGAAGACCCGCGCCTCCCAGGCGATCACGAAGACGAGCCCGAGCACCAGGGCGGCGTTGATGCCGAGCAGCGTGACGCCGTAGGCCGGCGTCGGCGTCACCCGGATCACCCCGGCCAGGATCAGGAAGGTCGCCAGCGCCGAGACCAGCGCGGTCACCACCACGGCGGCGCCGATCCAGCCCGGCCCGCGCGGCCCCGGCCGCAGCGACTCCGCGAGCGGCGTGCCCGGGTCCGGGGTTGGGTCCGCCAAGAATTCCGACGCCGTTTTCTGTGTCGCGGCTTCCTCGGCGACGGCCTCTGGCGCAACGGCCTCTTGGCCGGCGCCCTGCGCGGTCTCCTCGGCCGGCGGCCTCGACCCCTCGCCTGCCCCCTTGGCCACCGGCTCGGCGGACGAACGGGCAGCCCCCTCGGGGTCCGGCGCAGGGCCTTCCACAGGCGGTGAGCGTCGCAGGAACGGCATGACTGGTGCAGGGCCACAACAGTGTGGCGGAATTAATACGAGTCGCGGCGCCGGAGAGATGGCCGGTGGTCCATTCGGCCGCATGGGTCGACGCCAGCGCAGCGCGAGCGGCGTTTCACGGTGGTCGTCTGGCCTGGCGCCGCAGACGGACTTGGCAGCCGGGCAAGCTGAGCCTTTAAATCGAGGCTCCATCCGAATGCCGTTGCATGGACTTGCTCGTGAACAAGGCCGCCCGGAACGAGCGCATCAAGATCACGGCCGCTTGGTTCAACGGTGCGGCTGTCGCGGCCTTGGTGGTCGGGTGCTTCGTGCCGATCGTGGTCTTCGTGACCTCGACTGCGCACATCCCGTTGAGAAATCTCAATCTGCTGGTGAGTGCTTGGTTTTTCTTGAGTGTCAGCTTACATTGGGCTGCACGAAGAGTTCTGCGAGGGATTGAGGAATGAGCGACGGGTTTCTGTCCGCTGCCATCATAACCCCGCTGATGCTCGCGGCGACCGCCGGCTTCGTCTACTGGTTCACGAGCCGGCAGGATCGGCGCGATGCTTCGGAGCACGAGCGCTAGGATTTCGGCACCGCCCTTAAGGCGGGTGCTTCAGATCAGCGCATCGCGGGCGAGGCCGCGTTCGGATGCGTCTGGTTTTCGCGCCGTTGCGACCGTGGCGACGACGTCCATCCCTTGACCCCACCGGCACGGCCCCGTACCCCCGCCCGTGGAGGCGAACGGGGTCTGGTGGCCCCCCTGGTCTTCAAAACCAGTGGTACGCCAACAGCGTACGGTGGGTTCGATTCCCATCCGCTTCCGCCAAGCCCCCGCCCCGCTCGCAGCGAGAACCGGCTCCGCCGCGCACGCGATCCTGTCTGCCGGTAAAGGCGGTTCGCGAAGGGGGCTCCGCCTGACCTGATCGGCGCTTCGTCCAGCCAGCCCCCTGATCCTGAGGCGCTTTCGCGGAGCGGAAGCCTCGAAGGAGCCCTCCAGGGATCGTGCGGCCGGCTGGAGGCCTCCTTCGAGGCCTTCGCTGCGCTCCGTCGCCTCAGGATGAGGGGGATGGACGGGAGGGGTGGGATCGGCCGGACAAGCGCTCAGAACGTCCCGGGATAGGCCCCGCCATCCATCAGCAAATTCTGGCCGGAGATGAACCCGGCGTGCTGGCTGCACAGGAACGCGCAGGCGGCCCCGAACTCGTCCGGGTGGCCGAAGCGGCCGGCGGGGTTGTCGCGGGCCCGGGCTTCGAGAAAGGCCTGCACGCTGGTGCCGGCCTTGGCAGCGCCGGCGGCGGCGTTGCTGCGGATCCGGTCGGTGTCGAACGGGCCGGGTAGGAGGTTGTTGATCGTCACGTTGTGCCGCACCGTCTGGCGGGCGAGGCCGGCCACGAAGCCGGTCAGCCCCGAGCGGGCGCCGTTGGACAGGCCGAGATGCGCGATCGGCGCCTTCACGGCCGCCGAGGTGATGTTGACGATCCGGCCGAAGTTTCGGCCGATCATGCCGTCGACCGTTGCCTTGATGAGTTCGATCGGCGCCAGCATGTTGGCGTCGAGCGCCCGGATCCAGGCGTCGCGGTCCCAGTCGCGAAAATCCCCCGGGGGCGGGCCGCCGGCATTGTTCACCAGGATATCGGGCTCCGGGCAGGCGGCGAGCGCGGCCTCCCGGCCGGCCTCGGTGGCGATGTCGCCGGCCACCACGGTCACCGCGGCGCCGGTCTCGCGACGGATGGCCTCGGCGGTCGCCTCCAGGGTCTCCCGGGTGCGGGCCGTGATCGTCACGGCGACGCCTTCCCGGGCGAGCGCCAGGGCGCAGCCCCGGCCGAGCCCCCTACTGGCCGCGCATACGAGCGCCCGGCGCCCGCCCAATCCGAGATCCATGGATGCCTCTGAGAACCGGCCCTCGCCGCGAGGGCCTGCACGGGACGGATAACGCGCCGGGACGGCGGGCGGCAGCCGGGCCTCGATCCGCCCGCCACATGCGAAGATCGCGCGCTGATCTCGGTAATAAGCCGGAAGGAGTACTGAACTCGATGCGATGGGCCTGATTGACCGAGGATGGAGGTGGCGATGACCGTATTCCAGTCTCCCGTTCTCGGCTTCATCCTGTGCACGCTCTCGGCCGGACTGGCGGCGGCGCAGCCATCCGTCACCGGAACGGGCGGCGATCCGCTCTCCACCGAGAGGGCGCCCAACACCACCGCGCTCGGACAGACCAAGCCACCGAGCCGAGCCGCCAGCCCGGCCTCGACCAAGCCGATCGAGCGCCGGACGCCGCGTCAGGCCGCGGACGACGCGATCAGCACCCGGATCTGCATCGGCTGCCGGCCGGATCCCGCCAGCACCGGCTCCCTGCCCGAGGCCGGCCCGGCACCGGCAAGGCGCGACGTCCAGCTCGACGAGCTCCGGACCCTGGCCGAGCCCCGGCAGCAATCCGACCTTGACACCCTCCCCCTGGCCTCGGCGCATCGCGAGCAGGCGCGCTCGGCGCAGGAGAGGACCGACGGCCTCTGGCAATCCTGGCTGGTCTCGGTCTGCGATGGCTGCGGCGACCAGAAGCCGGCCCAGGCCCTGCGGCTCGAGGATTGGCCGAACCGGCAGGCCGCCGCGGCCCCGGGCGCGGCCGGCCGCACGGCATTGCCGGCCCGGGTGCGGGCCGCCGACATCGCACCGCACCGAAGCCTCGCGGTGGACCTCTCCCCGGAGAACATCACCCGCATCCGCCGCACGCCCTGAGCGGGCCCGCAGCGCTTACCAGGTGCGCAGGTCGCGCGGCGCCGCCGTTTCCGGCAGCTCCTCGAGGGACGGGGCGACGAACCCGGCCCAGAGCAGGGCGGCGACGCCGGTCAAGAGTGGCGCGGTGATGCTGAGGACGAGGCTGAGGGTCACGGCGGCCTGCGCGATCGACAGTTTCGAGTTGGGCGAATGCAGAATTCATAGACGAGAATGTGTTTTCGCCGCATTAAGATGGAGGGTCATTTTGAGGCGGACTGATAAAACCGTCCTTGGATGGCCGTGGCCCGGCGCCAAGGGCCCGCACAGTCCCTGTCTTCGATACGGCGTTCGGTGCCATCAGTCGGGCGTACCAAGTAACCGGATGGACAGCCCACCTTTCAAATGGGTGCTGGGACGGGAACGACAGGCGATCGATCGATTTTTCGTCAAAGTGTCGGAATTTCCAGAACCTTTCGGTTTCATGGCCAAGAATTCATGCAGCTTCCGCCCCTCGACCAAGTTGTCGAGCTGCAATACCCATCGTCGGGTCTTGAGCTATCGAGTCGAGCAGCCATGAACAGATTGCGTGCCATCCTCGTCGGCGTCGCCCTGGCGGCGGTGCCGCTCGCCAGTGCGAACGCGATGCCGATCCTCGCCGACCCCGGGGGTGGGCCGTCCGTCACGCTGGTGGCGGGCGGTTGCGGTCCCGGGGCCTGGCGGGGGCCCTGGGGCCATTGCCGGAATACGCCCTATGTCGGGCGGCTTCCCGGCGGCTGGTATCAGGCCCGGGCCGGGAACGGCTGCCCGCCCGGTTATTGGCGCGGCCCCTGGGGCCATTGCCGCAACACGCCATATCACGGCCGGCTGCCCGGCGGCGGGTTCCGTTAGAAGACGCTGCGTTCGCGCCAGGTCCCTGAGACTTCGGGCCGCCCCCATCCGGGGCGGCCTTTTTCGTGTCCGGCCTCCGAAGCGCGGGGGTACCGGCGAGGCGGGCGAGCAAGGCTCCCCCTCCCGCCCCGCCGGTACTGGCCTGCGTGGGGGGTACGCAGGTCAGTAATTTACGCCTATCATTCCGGCTATGGAGTTGCCAATCAGCGGTTTATACCGATCGATATAGCACAGAGCGCTAATTGCCCGCCTCTGTACTGCGTTGAGATGATTTCATGGCGACCCTTTTTACGGATCCGCTCGGCCGGCAGCTGTTGAGCCTGCTCACCGCGGATCACGGCCTGCCCGGCGATCCGGAACGCCGGGTGCTCCGGGACGCGTTGCAGCAGCTCCAGCTGCGCGCCCAGGCCCAGGATGCGCCGCGCTCGGTGCGCATGGCGATCCGCGCCGCCCTCTCGGCGCTCCGGGCGGAGTTCCCGCCCTCTTGCCAGCCTTCTTGCGAGCCCCCCTGCCCGCCCCCGCCGCCATCGAACGCGCCGTTCGGCCCGTGATCCGCGCCCGGCCGGGGCGTTCGGCACGCTTCATCGGGCTGTTACAACCCGGAAGTAGAGGCATCCGGCGTGACGTCATCTCAGGAGCGCAGTCGGATGCCGGCCCATTATTGTATTAACCCGCTCGATCCGTATGCCGAGCAGGAAGTGCTGGTCATTTACGACGAGCATCGGCCGTTCGTCTCGATCCGCTCTGCGGTCGACGAAGAGGGCTACGACATCCTGAGCGACCTCTCCGAGGATTGCGTCCGCATCCTGCAGCTCGAGATCGCCGTGTATCACGGCCACAGCGAGCCCTATGCCTGGGCGCAGCACGCGGTCGACGTCGTGGCGGCGCCCGCTGCCGCGTGAGGCCGGCTTCCCGTCAGGGCCGGGTTGGCTCGACGGCGAGCGCCCCGAACTCGCTGACCATGCATTCGTGCATGCGCCGCAGCCACATATGCGCCTCCGTGGCGCGGGCTTCCGCCCGGTCGGCGCGCTCGGCCGCCAAGCGGACCTGCTCCTCGGCCCGCTCCGCGCGGGCGACCGCCTCGCGCATCGTCGCCTCGGCATGACGGGCCCGGTCCTCGGACGCCCGCGCCGCCGCATCGGCCTCGCGGACGGAGCGCTGCGCGTCCCGGACCGAGTCCCGCGCGCGCTTCTGCATCTCGCGGACCCGGGCGGCGACGCCCCGGACGGCCAGCAGGGAGGCCGACCAATCCTCGTCCTCGGCGGCAGAGGCCTCGGGGCCGGAGAACAGCGCGACCACCCGGTCCACCGGGTCGCTCTCCGGATGGGCTGCCGTCGCGCGGGCCGAGCTGCTCATGCCGCGGCCTGATCGGTCAGGCCGGTAAACTCGGACATGATCGCGTCCTGGACGCGGGCCAGCCATTCTTCGGCGTGACGGGCGCGCTCCTCCGCCGCCCGGGCGCGGGCCTCGGCCGCCTTCGCGCGCTCTTCGGCGGCCATCACCTGCGCCTCGGCGCGGACCTGCGCGTCCCGCGCCTGGACCTCGGCGATGCGGGCCCGTTCGTTCGAGGCCGTGATGTCGTCGCGGACCCGCTCCAGAACGTGCTCGATCCGCTCCTCGCGCTCGCGGGCCTGGGCCTCGACCTCCCGGGCCTGGCGGGCCGCGGCCTGGACCCGGTGGATCAGCGCATCCCAATCCTGCGGCGAGGATTGCGGCGTCGGCAGCGGGGCCTGCTCGTTCAGCGACGAGACCACCCGCAGGACGTTGCCGAGATTGGCCTCCGGCCCGGCATTCGGCTCGCGCTTCGGCTTGTCGGTGGCGCGGAAGCGCGGGTCGTTCAAAAGCCGCTGCAGCTCGCTCACGGGGCGCCCTCTCCCTGATGGTAGACTGGGATGCGATTAAACTGTCTGCATTGATTAACAAATGGTTAAAATCAAGTTCGCCCGGTTGGGGTTTGTTAACGCGGGCTGCGCGGTTGCTGGAATTCGGCCGGCCCGAACGCGCACGGGCGGCCCCGTCCGCGACATCGGGATACCCGCCACCGGCACGGGGCGGCGGAACCGTATCGGGCGGTTCCTGTTCCTCACAGGACGGGATCGGCTTGGAGGAACGAACTGATGCGGAACGGTGCCCAGGATCGAGGCCCGGCCGCTTCCGGTCCGGACCAGAACGCGGCGCGCGGGTTCACCGCCGCCCTGCGCGAGCAGGCGCAGGACTACACCGGCAAGCGCAAGGCCGACGCGGCTCGGGTCGTCTCGGATGTCGGGGACGCCATCCGGGGCACGGGAGCCAGCTTCGACGGGCTGCCGCAGCTCAAAGCCTTCTTCGATCAGGCCGCCCTCGGCGTCGACGAGCTGGCCGAGGACATCGGCCGCCGCTCGTTCAGCGAGATGTACGACGAGGTCCAGGCCGCGGCCCGGCGCCGCCCGGCCCTGACCGCGGCAGCCGCCATGCTGGCCGGCTTCGCGCTCTACCGGCTCATCAACGCGCCCGGAATCCGGCCGGTGCCGCGCTCGCGGGCCTTGGTCCCGGTCGACGTCCTGCCGACGCCGGACATCTAGAGCGCTCGGCAACGGCCCTGGGCCACGCCCCGGATCCGGGCGCGAGGCGTCGACCCACAATGATGGAACGCGCTGTCGTCGTCGGGCCGCCCACCCCGGCGCCGACGGGCGCTTGAGGAGGACAGGATGGCCGAGCCCGGCATACGCAGCATCCCGACCCTCGTCGGCGATGCGGTTCGCGAGTTGCGCGACCTCGTCGCGGACGAGTTGGCCCTGTTCCGGGCCGAGATGGCCCAGGGCGTCCACCGGATCTCGCTTGGTCTCACCCTGCTCATCGCGGCGGCGGTCCTGGCCATCACCGGGCTCTTCACCCTGCTGCTGGCCTTGGTGAAGGGCATCGCCGTCCTGGTGCAGTCGGATGCCCTCGCCGCTCTGATTGTGGGCGGCACCTTCCTGGTGCTCGCCCTGGGGCTGGGTCTGTATGGACGCAGCAAGGCGTCGCTCTCAGGTCTTGAGCCGACCCGGACGGGACGGCAGATCAAGCAGGACGCACAGATTCTCACGGAGCGCAGGGACGTATGAACAACTCGGCGGATGAACTCGAGCAGGATGTGGAGGCGAGCCGCGGGCGCCTGGATCGCACGCTGGGCGATCTGCAGGCCCGGTTCCAGGGGCCCGGCGTGCCCCGGGATCTCGCCGACCTCAAACGGTCGGGACAGGCAGCCGGCGAGGCGGTCGAGCGCTTCGTCGCCGACGTGCGCGTCAATCCCGTGCCGGCGCTCCTGATCGCCGCCGGGGTCGGCCTGCTGGTCTACGACGTGTTCCGCTCGGCGCGCCGGCGCGCAGCCCTGACCCCGGTCGGCGCTTACAGGGGCTCTCAGGCGGCGGACGATCGCGGCCTGGCCGAGAACCAGCCGGACCGGATGCAGGCGCGGCTCGACGAGGGCCTGGAGGAGAGTTTTCCGGGCAGCGATCCCGTCTCGGTGCGGATCACCAAATAGCCCGGCCCGGTCGCCTGGCCGGCCGGGGCGTGGATCGCCCCCGGTCGTCGGCCGAGCGCGTTCCGGTCTTCGACCGGACTCCGCTGGGTATTCAGCGGAATCTGCTTTCGATCCGCGCCCGATCGTTATGAAATCGGGTGGGGATCGCAGATGGTCGTGGAACACGTCCGCACCCGAACCGGTATTCACCTCGGCGGCGCGCATCCGAGCGGCGTAGGGGGCCTGACATGACCGACATGGACCTCCACGGCGTTATCGAAACCGAGGCGGAGGTCGATCCCCGGGCGGCCAAGATGCCGGAGGTTCTGCGCCTCGCAACCGCGCTGGCGGAGCAGATGCTGGCCTCGCAGATCATGGGGCGCGCGATCTCAGGCGAACAATTCACCGCTCTGGTGAGTGCCGCTCGCCTCCTTCAGGATAATAACGTGCCCTGGCCGCCGCTCGTCCAGGAAGTCGTCCACGAATTGGCCGAGCGGATGAACGCTGTCGGATCGGAGCCGGACGGCGCCGCGGTCTGACGGGCGCGTCGCGCGCCGTCCCGTGCGACGGGCGGGCGCAAGGTGACTAGATACTCCGTGCGCTGCTGGCGGATGCGGGCTTCCACCCGTCGCGCAGACGGGGCGCGAGACGCGAAAGCCGTCGACATCCACGGGATGTCCCGGTCCCGGTCGGCCCAACCATCCGGTGTCACAGATCGAGAGCCCAGCGATGTGGTACCTTTACGGCTTCGTGCTTCTCGCCGGCGTCGCCAATGCCGTTCAGGCGGGGCAGAACGGGGCGCTCTCCAAGGGGCTGGCCGAGTCGTTGACCGCCGGCCTGGTGGTGGCGGCCGGGACCGCCACCTGCATCCTCGTGGTCGGCCTGCTCTCCGGCAAGCTCACATGGCCGACGGCGGCCCAGGCGCTGGCGATGCCGTGGTGGGCATGGTTCGGCGGGATTCTCGGCGGTTGCATCATCCTGGCGCAGTTCATAGTGGCGCGTCGGATCGGCGCCGCGCCGTTCCTCGGTCTCCTGGTCACCTCGGGCGTGGTCACCTCGATCGTGCTCGACCATTTCGGCTGGGTCGGCTTCGATCGGCATGCCGCCAGCCTCTGGCGGATCCTCGGCGGGCTCCTGATGGTCGCCGGCGTGGCGCTGGTCGCCGCATTCTGAGCGGGCAGCGGCCCCCTCCGGGTGATTGGCCACGCCGACGCCCCGGAACAGGCCCCCCGGCGCGGGGTTGCTCCTGAGACGCACAAGGAGAACGCGATGCTGACGGGTGGTTTGCTGTGGCTGATCGGGGTGCCGATCCCCGTCCTCATCCTGATCTGGTTCTTCTTCCTGCGGGGGCGCTGAGGCGCGCCGGAACGACGCTTCGGACCTGCGCCCGATCGCGTGCAGGTCCGGCCCACGGCATCCACCGCCTCGACATGCCCACCCCTACGGTTCCTCTGCCCCCATGCGCCTCGCCCTCGCCGCCCTCCCCTTCATCGTCGCTGCCGGTGGGGCGGTCGCGCAGCAATCGCTGCCGACGGTCCCTGAACTCCTGACCGCGGAGGCGAAGGCCGCCCTGGCCTGCGAGAGCGGGGGCGATCCCGCCATCATCCGGGAGCAGTGCCGGCTGCGCGATCGCCTGAGCGGACGCTTGGCCCAGGCCGGCTATTGCTGGGGCCGCAAAGGGCAGACCGACGAGAAGAAGGAGTGGCACGCCTGCCAACCCGACTCGATCTTCGAGGACGATATCGAGGCGGTGCAGCGCTGAGCGTTTCAGCCTTCACTTGAGGCGATCCGGATTAAATCACCCGATCGCCGCCGGGTGGCGGCGCGGTTCGCCCTTGTAGTGGCGCGGGATCAGCGGGCAGCCGTCGTGCACGCGGAAATGGGACAGCGATGTGCGCCGCACCGCGGTGTAGCCGCCCTGGATCATCAGGCGCCCGAAGCAGGCCGGGCAGCGCTTGAGCGCATCGCGATGGCGGGCCTGCGCCTCGTCGGCCGTCATGGCCACCCAGGCCCCCTCGACGGAGACTTCGCAGGTCGGGGGTCCGGGCTTTACCATGACGCGACGATGCCGTCGGGTGGCGCAGCGCGCCAGCGCAAGCGCGCCACAGCGGGCCGACGATTGACGTGCAGGTTGTGCTGCAAAGCGTCGCGGCAAGACCGCTCGGCCCGCTGCCATCTCAGCCGCCCGAAGTCATTCGCGGACCGACGGATCACGATGCACGCGATGGAGCGCCGGTTATTTCTGGGTCGGCCGCACCTTGATACACAGCAGGATGCGCTGGATGTGGTTGCGCAGCTTGTCTTTACTATCGGATATTGCTCCGGAGCTCTTGGCAGAGTCCGGCTTATCACACGTCGACATGGCAAGTGCCCCAAGAAAGGAGCGCCAACTCAGCGGGCCTTAGGGCCTTGGTTCGGAAGGCGATCGCGAGTAGCTCTAATGGATTGCATCGCCAAAATCTCGAAATAATTGCAACTCGTCCGGCCAATTCAGGTTTGAGATATTTTAAGGTTTATCGTTGTTTCTGAATGCTGCTGTGCCGTTCCGCACGACGTAGCCGAATGCATAGACCCGCTCGCGGGGTCGGATCAGGGAGACGTGCTCGGTGGCTGAACGCTTCTACTTCGACATCGAGAACGGCCAGGCGTCGATCCGTGACGAGGAAGGTGTCGAGGCAGCCAGCGTGGAACAAGCCTTGGACGAGGCCCGGAGCGTGATCCGGGAGATGTTCGCCGAGTTGACCGACGCCAATCCCGACCAAACCTGGACCCTAATCGTGCGGGATGCGTCCGGATCCGTGGTCGGACGCCTTCCGATCAAGCCATAGGGTCTGGCCGAACGATCGAGCCGAGCGAGCTTCCTGCGCTGAGGACCGTGCCCGCTCGCCGCTGGGGCGCGTCAAAACTGCGCGGCCGCCCGTGGGAGCTTGGCCGCCTGCTCAGGTGCTAGCGGAGCATGTGGTATCTTTACGGACTCACGATCCTCGCCGGCTTGGCGAACGCCATCCAGCCCGGCCAGAACGCGACGCTGTCGAAATCCCTCGGCTTGCCGATCACGGCCGCGTTGCTGACGCTGCTCGTCAGCACGGCCGCCCTTCTCGTGGGCGGCCTGGCGCTGGGCAAGCTCGAGATGCCGAGCGGGCAACAATTGGTGCAGGTGCCCTGGTGGGCCTGGCTCGGCGGCTTCCTCAGCGTCCTGCTGATCCTGGCCCAGCTCTACGCGTCACCGACCATCGGCGCCGCGTCGTTCCTCGGCATCATCGTCACGGTGGGCGTGGTCGCGTCGATCGTGCTCGACAATTACGGATGGGTCGGCTTCGCCGTGCACCCGGCCAGCCTGTGGCGGATCCTCGGGGCCATCCTGATGACCGCCGGCGTGGCTTTGGTCGCCCTGTTCTGATCGCCGGCCGATCTCACCCCGGATCCGTTCCTGCGAGGATTTCGGCCGCGTATCGGGCGCGTCCGGAACCATCGCCCGGCGTGCCGGTGCGGGCGCACCACGCCGTGAATGCCGCGACCTCGATCGGCACGCGCACGACCGCGACGCCGCTGCGCTGCACCTCGCGCTCCATCTGCTCCGTGGCGATCCGCCAGGTCTCGTAGTGAGGCGGCAGCTTCGCCCCGTCGGGGAGGCTGGCGCGAAGGGCCTCGTAATGCTCCTCGGCATACCAGGGCAGACCGACGTGGCGCGGGCGGCTCATGACAGACTCGCAATCGGGTGAGAGCGGACAGGCTTGGGACCGACCGCACCGCAGCCGGGCTCGCATTCCTCAACGGCCAAGCAAGTGGCTCGGTTCTGCTGGGGGGTGCTGCCCCGGCAATCGCTCGGCTGCTGGCCGCCAAGCTATGGTGTGGAAGAGCACCTGAAGGCGAAAAAGGAGGCACTTATGCACCCGCCGACACCCTGCGGCTGGTTGCCGGCCGTAGGCCTCGGTCTTAATTCCGTTGCGCGCGATCGCGAGGGCGTCGTGGTCCCGTCGCCCTTCCCAAGGGTGTCTCCTCCCAAGACTTCGGGCCGCCCCCTCGGGGGTGGCCTTTTTTGTCTCGGCAGCCCGACCGGTCGCTCGATGATCGCGCGGCCTGCGCTCTCTCGGATGGGCTACTCGCCGGCCTCGGCCGTCCGCGCGATCGCCCCGCCGCGTGCGAACGAATTGTCGGCCGCCTGCGTCAGCTCCCGGCGGGCGACGACGTCCGCCAGGGCCAACAGGATACCCATCAGCCCCAGAACAAGGACGGCACGACGAAAAATCGGTCGATTGGACATAAGCGGCATCCAGAGACGTCGACCTGTCTAGCAGGGGCCTCGAGGATCGGCTGCCGCTCCCGGGTCACAGTGGGTATGGAATGCGAACACAGCCGGTCGCATCAGGCGCCGGCGGGCACGGCGAGGAGCGGGGATTCGCGCACCGCGCGCAGGTCAGCAGGGCCAGGCCGCTGACGCGCGCTGTCGCCCTTCGGCAACACCGGCCCTTCAATCACCCGCGTCGCCGCAACCGATGCCCGGCTGCAGAGTTGTCGCGCTCGGGTCAGTATCTCCCAGGCATGTCCGTCGCGCGGCAGATATTTACCGAAGGTTTACTATGGCAGCTTGCGTCGTGATCGGGCAGTGTGTCCGTAAAACTACAGCTTTCTCGCCGACGGATTGGTAGTGATGGCGTCAGATTTCACGCCCTGGATTACCGCACACATGATCAAGCTCCTCGCCTCGCTGGCCGCCTTCACCGCCCTGACCGGCGCCGCTGCCGCCGCCGACCTGCCGCGCCGCGCCGCCCCGCCGCCGGTCTTCACGCCGGTGCCCGTGTTCACCTGGACCGGCTTCTACGCTGGTTTCAACGCCGGCTACGCCTTCGATGCCAGCAGCCGCTCCAACAACTCCACCTTCGGCGTCCCGGCCCCGTTTGCCGTTCCGGGCACCACCGCCACGTTCCGTAACCGCAGCCAGGACGGCTTCTCCGGCGGCGCCCAGATCGGCTACAACGTCCAGTTCACCCCGGGCTCGGGCGTGGTCGTCGGCATCGAGGCCGACGCCCAGTACCTCGACTTCGGCCGCAGCCGGAACAACGCCTTCGTGAACGGCGCCGTCGCCCCGGGCTACTACGTCACCGACCCGCGCGGCCTGTCGAGCCTCGACTACTTCGGCACCGTGCGCGGCCGCCTCGGCTACGCCTTCGACCGCACCCTCGTGTACGGCACCGGCGGCTTCGCCTACGGCTCGGGCAGCGCTGACCGTTCGTTCGGTGGTTTCGCCGGCAACGACAGCTTCCGCACCGGCTACGCCGTCGGCGGCGGCGTCGAGTTCGCCCTGCCCACCGAGTCGTTCCTGAACTTCTTCCGTTCGTCGGCCGTGACGTTCAAGATCGAAGGTCTGTACGTCAACCTGGAGCGCGGCAACCGCAACCAGGGTGCGCTGGTGGTCAACGCCGCCAACCTCGTTCCGGTCGCCTACAGCGCCATCGGCCGCCGCGACGACGAGTTCGCCGTGGTCCGCGCCGGCCTGAACTACAAGTTCGGCTCGTACTAAGACCCAACACCCGCCCGGCCTTCGGGCCGGGCCCAGTCAAGGACGGCCAAGAACACGCTCGCGCATTCTGACAGGCCGGTCTCACCAGGCCGATCGCAAGGTCCGCCCTACCCCAGAAGCATGCGCTTCTGGGGTTTTTCGTTTGCTGGTGGTACAACCAGCCTATCCCGGGCGGCCCCCGCTAACAGCTCCCCGCGGAGCCCGTGGCCATGTTCGGCCGCGACGCGAAGGCGCCGCCTGTCCCAGGGGCCTCGCACCGCCCAGATCGACCGATCCGTAGCACCCTCAGTGCCGGTAGCGTTCGGCCAGGGCCATGAGGGCCTGGGCGAGTTCGGTGAGGTTGGCCGAGGCCGCCTCGACCTCGCGGGTGCCGGCCGCCGTCTGCTGGCTGGCCTGGCGGATGTTCTGCAGCGCCCCCATCACCTGCTCGATCCCGAGCTGCTGCTGGTTGGTCGAGGCCACGATCTGCTGGAAGGTCTGGACGTTCTCCTCAACCCGCGCCGTGATCTCCTCGATGGTCCGCTGCGTCGTGTCCGAGCGCGTCTTGCCGGCCGCCGCCCGCTTCACCGCTTCCTCGGTCAGCATCACCGAGGTGTTGATGCCCCGCTGGATCTCGCCCAAAATCCCCCGGACCTGACCCGTGGCCGCCTTGGCCTGGTCGGCCAGAAGCTTCATCTCCGAGGCCACCACCGCGAAGCTGCGCCCGCTCTCGCCAGCCGCGGCCGCCTCGATGGCGGCGTTGAGCGCCAGCAGATGCGTGCGCTCCGAGATGTCGTTGACCGTCTCGATGATGTCGCCGATCGTCTGCGTCTTCTCCGACAGGCTGACGATGTTGCCGGCCACGGCTTCCGCCTGCTCGCGGATCGCGTCCATGGCCTTGGCGGTGTCGGAGACCGCGCGCAAACCCTGGCGGGAGGTCTGGGCGGTGGCCTGGGCGGTGGCGATCACCTCCGTGGCGCGCTTGCCGATCTGCGCGCCGGAATGGGTGATCTCGTCCACCGTGGCGGCGGTCTCCTGCACGGCGGCGAATTGCTCCTCCACCGAGGCCGCCTGCTGCTGGGCCGAGGCGCGGATCTCGGCGGCGGCAGCGTTGAGGTCGGCGGTGGCGGCGCGGTTGGTCCGGGCCAGATCGGACAGACCGTCCACCATCGCGTTCAGCGTCCGACCCAGGCGCGCAATCTC
>QGQJ01000040.1:0-82869 GCA_003206725.1 Blastomyces emzantsi | reverse complement strand
CCCGGGGGCGGCGGGGCTCGGCGAGGATCGTGCGCCAGCGCCGCACGGTGCCGGTCAGGCCGTCCTCCATCCGGCCCAGATGCCAGGCCTGCGCGTATTGGCCGATCACCAGGATGAGGTCGAGGTTCGGCAGGCCGGAGAACAGCTCCGCGCGCCAGCGCTCGGCGCATTCCCGGCGCGGCGGCCGGTCGCCGCCCTTGGCGTCGAGGCCGGGGAAGCAGGAGCCCATCGGCACGATCGCCACCTGCGCCGGGTCGTAGAACCGCGTCTCGTCGAGGCCGAGCCAGCTCCGCAGCCGCACGCCGGACGGGTCGGTGAAGGGCAGGCCGGTGCGGTGGGCCCGGGTCCCGGGGGCCTGGCTCGCCACGCAGAGCCGTGCGCCGGTGCTGCCCTGCACGATCGGCCGCGGCTCCTGGGGCAGGGGCGGCCCGTAGAGCGGGCTGTCCCGGCAGAGGCGGCAGGCACGCAGGCGGGCGGCAATGTCTTCGAACGGGGCGGGGGACGGCATCCGCCCAAGATGGCCAGCGGCCGCGCAGAAACCAAAAAAAACGGCGCCAAAAAAAACGGCGCGGTGTCGCGCCGCGCCGTCGTCAGTCGGGTCTCTTGCCTTGGGGGGAAGGCCCCTTCCTCCTACGCCGGGGCGGACAGGCGCGCCGTGCGATTCGTCACGCGCCCTTCACGCCGGAGAGGTCGAGGGGCAGGGCGCGCAGGCGCCGGCCGGTGGCGGAGAACACCGCGTTGGCGATGGCCGGCGCCAGCACGGGCACGCCCGGCTCGCCGATGCCGGTGGGGGCGGCCTGGCTCGGCACGATATGCACCTCGACCTTCGGCATCTCGCTCATCCGGGTCGGCTCGTAGGCGTCGAAATTGTGCTCCTGCACCTGCCCGTCCTTGAGGGTGATGCGGTTGCGCAGGACCGCCGACAGGGCGAAGCCGACCGCGCCCTCGACCTGGGCGCGGATCACGTCCGGGTTGACCGGGACGCCGACATCCACCGCCGCCACGATCCGGTTCACCCGGATCCCGGAATCCTGCGCGGTCACGTCCGCCACCATGGCGACGTAGGAGCCGAAGGATTCGTGGACCGCCACCCCGAGGCCGCGGCCCGGATCCTGCGGCTTGGCGCTCCAGCCGGCCTTGTCGGCGGCGAGCTTGAGCACACCGGAGAGCCGGGGCGCCTGGGCCAGGAGGGAGAGCCGGTAGGCCACCGGATCGACGGCGGCGGCATGGGCCAACTCGTCGATCATCACCTCCATCACGTGGGCCGTGTGGGTGTGGCCGACCGAGCGCCACCACAGGACCGGCACGCCCTCGCGGCCGTTATGGACGCCGAACCGATAGGCCGGCAGCGCGTAGGGGGTGTCGGAGGCGCCCTCCACGGTGGTCGAGTCGATGCCGTTCTTGACGATCATCGCCTCGAAGGGCGAGCCGATCATGATCGACTTGCCGACCATGACATGGTCCCAACCGACCACTGCGCCCTTGCCGTCGATGCCGGCGCGGACCTTGTGCAGCACGGTCGGGCGGTAATAGCCGCCGGCCATGTCGTCCTCGCGGGTCCAGACGAGATGCACGGGGGCCTTCTCGCCCGACGCCTTCAGGACGGTGGCCGCCTCCGCGAGATAATCGGCGGTGGGCGTCGCCCGGCGCCCGAAGGAGCCGCCGGCCCAGTTGCTGTGGAGCCGGACCCGGTCGGGCGTCACCCCGAGGATCGCCGCCATCGTGGCCTGCTCGACGGTCTGGAACTGGAAGCCCGCGTAGACGTCGTAGCCGCCGTCGGCCGCCTTTTCGATCGTGGCGTTCAGGGGCTCCATCGCCGCGTGGGCGAGGTAGGGGAAGGTGAACTCGGCCTCGATCACCTTGGCGGCGCCCTTCAGGGCAGCCTGCGGGTCGCCGCGCTCGGAGGCGGTGAGGCCGGGGCCCTTGGCCCGCTCCCGGTACTCGGCGAGGATCGCCTCGGACGAGCGGGTCTCCGCGGTGCTGTCGTCCCAGGTGACGGTCAGCGCCTCGCGGCCCTTCATGGCCGCCCAGGTGTCCCGGGCAATCACGGCCACGCCGGTGGGGACCTGGACCACGTCGAGCACGCCGGCGACGTTCCGGGCCGCGGCGGCGTCGAAACCCTTCACGGTGGCGCCGAAGCGCGGCGCCCGGGCCACGACGGCCGTGACCTGGTTCGGGCGGCGGATGTCCAGGGAATAGATCGCCGAGCCGTTGGTCTTGGCCACGGAATCGAGGCGCGGCACCTTCTGGCCGATGAGTTTCCACTCGCTCGGATCCTTGAGTCGCGGCTCGGACGGCACCGGCAGGGAGGCGGCCGAAGCGGCGAGCTCACCGAACCGGGCCTGCCGGCCCGACGCCGCGTGGCGCACCACGCCGTCCGCGACGGTGATCTGCGAGACCGGGACCTTCCAGCGGAAGGCCGCCTCGGCCATCAGCATCTCGCGGGCGGCGGCGCCGGCCTTGCGCAGCTGGAACCAGGAATTGGCCACCGCGGTGGAGCCGCCGGTGCCCTGGATCGGGCCCATCAGGCTGTTGTTGTAGAGCGTCGCGTCCGCGGGCGCGAACTCGGTGCGGACCGTCTTCCAGTCAGCGCCAAGCTCGTCGGCCAGGATCGTGGCCAGCCCGGTCGTGTTCCCCTGGCCCATGTCCAGGTGCTTGATCACCACCGTGACGGTGTCGTCCGGGGCGATCCGCACGAAGGCGTTGGGCTGGGCCTTGACGCCCGCGAGGTCCGGGCCCGCGGCGGCCCGAGCGGGTTTCGCGTCCAGCCGGAAGGCAACCACGATGGCGCCGGCGCCGGCCAGGAAGCCCCGGCGGCTGGTCCGGACGGGGGGCGGGACTCGGTTCGGTCGACGGGCGTTCAGCATGGCGGCGATGCTCCGGTCAGGACCGCGGGGAGGGGCAGGGACTTCACGCGAGGTCGCGCGCGGCCTCGTGGATCGCGGCGCGGATGCGCTGGTAGGTGCCGCAGCGGCAGATGTTGCCGTCCATGGCGCCGTCGATGTCGCTGTCGCTGGGCTTGGCGTTGCCGGACAGGAGCCCGATCGCGGACATGATCTGCCCGGACTGGCAGTAGCCGCACTGCACGACGTCGAGCTTGCGCCAGGCGGCCTGGACGGCCTCGGCCACGCGGCCCGAGACGCCCTCGATGGTCGTCACCTGGGCGGTGCCGACATCGCCGAGCTTCGTCTGGCAGGACCGCACCGGCTGCCCGTCGAGATGGACCGTGCAGGCGCCGCACTGGGCGATGCCGCAGCCGTACTTGGTGCCGGTGGCGTCGAGGCGGTCGCGCAGGACCCAGAGCAGCGGCATGTCCGGGTCTGCGTCGACCTCGTGGGTGACGCCGTTGACGGTGAGCTTCGGCATGGTCGGCGGCCCTCGGTCGACACGCGGAATCCGGCGCGCACCGGATCGCGGCACTCGGCCCGCCACGCGTGTGGTTTACCGTAATCCGCCCCGGCCCGGCAACGATGTGTGGCAGCGCACGGACACCCGGAGCGCCTCGCGCCGGGATGAGGCCGATCCCTAAGATCCGACCGATCTCGGCAGCCGCTTCTTAAGACATCCGCCCCATCCTGGCGCGATCACCACCCCGCCCAGCTGCCTCGCCGCCGCGTTCGAGCCGAGTTTCAAGAGACCCATGTCCGATCTCACCGTCGAGATGGTGCAGCGCGGTCGCGGCCCCTCGACGGAGGAGGCGGCGCGACGCCTCGGTGTCGCCCGCGAGATCCGCTCGGCCCGCGAGAAGCTGACCTCGCAGACCGGCCTGGAGCGGGCCTTCGACCACGAGTTGCTGCGGCATTACGCTCAGTACCGGGCCGGCGCCGGCATCCCGCTCGTCCTGTTCGCCGCGGCGCTGGCCACGGCGGCGACCTTCTGGATCGCGCCCGTCGTCGCCGCCCTCTGGGCGCTCGGCGTGTTCGTGATGATCACGCTCAACACTACGCTGAGCCGGGCCTTCCTGCGGGCCGACGCGGCGACGATCCCGCTCGCCCGCTGGCGCCGCCGGTTCCTGATCGGCGAGGTGCTGCAGAGCCTGTCGTGGTCGGCGATGATCGGGCTGGGCGCCACCGGCGGCTGGACCTTCGCGCTGTTCGGCCTGGTGATCGCGGCGGCCGTCACCACCATGCTGGCCGCCACCGTGCCGGCGGCGGCGGTGACCGCCCTGGTGCCGCTGGCGCTCGCTACCGCGTCGCTCGCCGCCTTCTCCACGGGCATGGACGCGCTGCTGCTGCTGGCGATGGCCGGGGGCGCGCAGATCTTCTTCCTGGGCCTGTCGCGCCGCCTCTACGCCTCGACGGTGGGCGCCCTGCGCTCGCGGGCCGAGAAGGACGCGGTGTTCGGCGAGCTGGAGCAGGCCAAGGCCAATTCCGACGAGGCGCGCCGCCGGGCCGAGGAGGCCAATCTCGCCAAATCCCGCTTCCTCGCCACCATGAGCCACGAGCTGCGCACGCCGCTCAACGCCATCCTGGGCTTCTCGGAGGTCATGAAGAACGAGGTGTTCGGCATACACACCGCGCCGTCCTACCGCGAGTACTCGAACGACATCCACGACAGCGGGATGCACCTCCTCAACCTGATCAACGAGATCCTCGACCTGTCGCGGATCGAGGCCGGCCGCTACGAGCTCAACGAGGAGGCGGTGCAGCTCGCCTACATCGTGGAGGAGTGCCGCCACATGATGGGGCTGCGCGCCAAGGCGAAGAACCAGACCTTCCACGACCTCGTCGACGGCTCCCTGCCGCGGCTCTGGGCGGACGAGCGGGCGCTGCGCCAGATCGTGCTCAACCTCCTGTCGAACGCCGTGAAGTTCACGCCGCCCGGCGGCGAGATCTGGCTGAAGGTCGGCTGGACCGCCTCCGGCGGGCAATACGTCTCGGTGAAGGACAGCGGCCCCGGCATCCCCGAGGACGAGCTCGGCACCGTGATGTCCTCGTTCGGCCGCGGCTCCCTGGCGATCAAGACCGCCGAGCAGGGCTCGGGTCTCGGCCTGCCGATCGTGAAGGGGCTGGTGGAGCTCCACGGCGGCCAGTTCCAGCTGTCCTCGCGGCCGCGGGAGGGCACCGAGGTGATCGTCACCCTGCCGGCCTCCCGGGTGATGGACACGCTGCCCCCAGTCGACGTCGGCGCCGACGCCTTCGTGCCGGCCCGCAACGCCTTCAACCGCGCCGCCTGAGACACCAGGGCTCCGCCCTGGACCGGCAAAAGGTCTCAGACCGTTTGAAACCGGGACCTTACGGGGCCTCGGCAAGGGCGCGGATGCGGTTCCACTCGGCCTCGGTGACCGGCTGTACCGACAGGCGTGAATTGTTCACCAGCACCATGTCGGAGAGTGCCGGATCCGCCTTGATCGCGTCCAGCGTCACCGGCCGGGGCAGGGCCTCGACGGCCTTCACATCGACCATGCCGAAGCGGCCGGTCTCGTCGGTGTGGTCGGGGTAATAGGGCCGGCTCACCTCGACGATGCCGACCACCGCCTTGCCCTCGTTCGAGTGGTAGAAGAAGCCACGGTCGCCGACCTGCATGGCCATCAGGTGCTTCTTGGCGAGGTGGTTGCGCACGCCGTTCCAGTGCGTCCCGGCCGCGCCGGCCTCGACCTGCTGGTCCCACGACCAGGTCGCGGGCTCGGATTTGAACAGCCAGTACGCCATCACGCCGTCTCTCGAGGGCCGCCCCGTCGCGGCGGCACGGCCCCCATAGCCCAGCTCTCCCCGGGGCGCACAGGCCCTGCGGGCAACCGCTCACCGCCCGTTGCGGCCGAGCACAAGCCGGCTCGCCCCCGCGCAGGCCCAGGCGCAGAGCCCGCCATAGAGCAGCATCACCCGGTCGAAGGCCCGGACCAGCGCCTGCCGGGCGATCGATTCGGTGAGATCCGCGCCCCCGGCCACCGCGAGGTTGACGCGGCGATCATCCGCAGCGACGACGACCGGGGCGATGGCGAGATCCTGGGGCCGGAGCATTTCGGCTGGTTCGCGGCGCCGCATTTCGAGCACCGGCCCGGCGATCCGTTGCGCCTGGCCGCGACCTCGCCCTGCTGCTCCATCCGGGACGTCGCCACCCAGCTCCTGGACCGGGCCGGCATCCCCTGGACGGCGGTGTTCCTCGGGGGCACCGCGGCGATCAGCGCCGCCCTGTCGGCCGGCCTGGCGGTCTCGGCCTTCCCGCGCCCGCTCGCCCCGGCCGACGCGATCGATGTTGGCGACGCGCTGGGCCTACCGCCGATCCCCGCTCTCGCCCTCGTGCTGCACTCGTCCCTGACCGACCCGCGCAGCAAGGACGCGCTCCGGGCGATCACGGCAGCGTTCCGAGAGCACCGGAAGGGTTAGGACGGTCGCACGACGAATGCGGGTTTCCAAAGGGCTCAGCCCTCTTGCGGGGTTCGGGGCCGGAGCCCCTGGCCTTCGCAGGGCTGCGCCCTGCACCCGCAAACGGTCCCGGACCTTTTGAAACCCTAATCCGTCTCGCCGCGCAGGGGGCGGGCCAGCAGGCCGGCGATCACGTCCTCGACGCCGGCCTGTCCGGCCACGATCGCCGCCACGGCCTGGGCGACCGGCATCTCGATGCCCCGTGCCGCCGCCAGGCCGGCGAGGGCTGCGGCCGTGAAGGCGCCCTCGGCGAGCTTGCCGCCGGCGGCCGCCTCCGGGGTCGCCCCGGCACCGAGGCGCTGACCGAAGGCGAAATTGCGCGATTGCGGCGAGGAGGCGGTGAGCACGAGGTCGCCGAGGCCCGACAAGCCCATCAGGGTCTCGGGCCGGCCCCCGAAGGCGCGGGCGAAGCGCATCAGCTCGGCGAAGGCGCGGGCGATCAGCGCCGCCCGGGCGCTCTCGCCCAGCCCCCGGCCGGCCACGATCCCGCAGGCGATGGCCAGCACGTTCTTGCCGGCGCCGCCGATCTCGACGCCGCGCACGTCGTCGGTGTGGTAGAGCCGGAAGCTCGGCCCCGAGAGCAGCGTGCTTAAGGCGGCGGCGAGCCCGGGATCGGCGGCCGCCAGGGTCACGGCGGTGGGCAGGCCGCGGGCGACGTCGGCCGCGAAGCTCGGGCCGGATAGGACCGCCACCGGCGTTCCGGGGGGCAGGACCTGCGCGGCCACCGCGCTCAAGAAGCTGTCGGTGCCGCGCTCGATCCCCTTGGCGCAGAGGATCACCGGCCCCGCCGAGGCCAGGGGATCGCGCAAGGCCTCCAACACGCCGCGCACGGTCTGGGCCGGCACGACCAGCAGGGTCGCCCGGGCGCCGGCGAGCTTTTCGGACCGGGCGGTCGCGTGGATGCCCGCCTGGAGCGGCACCCCCGGCAGGTAGCGCGGGTTCTCCCGCTCGGCCTCGAGCCGGGCGGCGGCCTCCGGGTCGCGCAGCCAGAGGGAGACCGGGTGCCCGGCGGCCGCGGCGGCGTTGGCCAGCGCCGTCCCCCAGGCGCCGCCGCCGACGACGTTGATCGGTGCGCTCATGCCGAAACCCCCGCTTGGTCGAGTCGATAGAGCACGTGGCTGCGCAGCGGCCCCTCGGGCACCGCCGGATGCGCGAACGTTTCCGCCCGCACCATGCCGAGGCGCTCCACCACCGCCTGCGAGCGGCGATTGCCGGACGCGGCATAGGCCACGACCGTCCGGATGCCGCAGCGCCCGGCGAGGTCGGCCAGCGTCAGCCGCGCGGCCCGGGTGGCCAGCCCGTGGCCCCAGGCATCCCGGGCGAGGCGCCAGCCCAGCTCGATCGTCGCGCCGATCCGCTCGCCCCCCGGGAACGGCATGGACCGCATGATCCGGAACGCGCCGACGAAGCCGACGAACCGCCCGTCCCATTCCAAAGCCCAGGGGCCGAACCCGTCCGCCACGAAGCGCCGGTCATAGCTGCCCGCCTCGGCGGCGCTCTCCGGCGCCGTCCGCAGCCGAGGAAAGAATTCCATCACCGCCGGGTCGGCGTTGAGCGCCGCGAACGGAGCCGTGTCCGCCTGGCGCCAGCGGCGCAGGAGCAGGTCGCCGTCCCGGAGGCCATCGCGCACCGAGGCAGTCGCGATCTTCCCGCGCCAGGCCAGAGACCGCCGGTTCAGCAGGGCGAGGTCGGCGCCCCCGTCGAGCACCGCCTCGCCGAGGGCGATGGCGGCCTCCAGGCCGTCGGCCGGCATGTTGGCGTGGGCGGGCGGCTTGACGCTGTCGCGCCAGGGGCCGCCGCAGGCATTGTCGAGGAGGATGCGGGCGAAGCAATGGTCGAGATGGACCGGCCAGCCGGGCCGGGCGGCCTCGGGCAGGCGGCGCGCGACGAGATTCCGCCAATGCGCGCGCCGATCCGCGGCCGCGCTCATCCGGCCGGGACCGCGTCCCGGGCCGGGTCGGCGGCGAGCGGCCAGCGGGGGCGGGCCGGGGCGGTGAGGTCGTCCACGAGCCCGAGGCGCAGCCGCTCCAGCCCGGCCCAGGCGATCATGGCGCCGTTGTCGCCGCAGAGCGGCAGGGGCGGGGCGACGAAGCCGAGGCCGGCCTCGCCGGCCAGCGCCGCGAGCGCCCGCCGGATCGCGCCGTTGGCCGAGACGCCGCCCGCCGCCACCAGGGCGGTGGGCCGGCCGGCGACCCCCGAGAAGGCGCGCAGGGCCACCCGGGCGCGGTCCACCACCACGTCGACCACGGCGGCCTGGAAGCTGGCGCACAGGTCAGCGACGTCGCGCTCGGCCAGCGGGGCGATCCGCTCGGCCTCGATCCGCAGGGCGGTCTTGAGGCCCGACAGAGAGAAATCCGCCTCGCGCCGGCCCAGCATCGGCCGGGGCAGGGCGAAGCGCTCGGGATCACCGGATTCGGCCATGCGCTCGACCTCGGGGCCGCCGGGATAGCCGAGGCCCAGCAGCTTGGCCGCCTTGTCGAAGGCCTCGCCGATCGCGTCGTCCACCGTCGAGCCGAGGCGCACGTAATCGCCGACCCCGCGCACGGCGACGAGCTGGGTGTGGCCGCCCGAGGCCAGCAGCAGCAGGTACGGGAAGGGCAGGTTGTCGGTCAGCCGCGCGGTAAGCGCGTGGGCCTCCAGATGGTTGACCGCCAGCAAGGGCTTGCGGGTCACCAGCGCCAGGGTCTTGGCGGTGACGAGGCCGACCAGCACGCCGCCGATCAGCCCGGGCCCGGCCGCCACCGCGATCCCGTCGAGGTCGGCGAAGCCGATCCCGGCCCGGTCGAGTGCGCGGGCGATCAGGCGGTCGAGCACCTCGACATGGGCACGGGCAGCGATCTCGGGCACGACGCCGCCATAGGCGGCATGTTCGGCGATCTGGCTCAGGACCTCGTTGGCGCGGATCCGCCCGGCCCCGTCCTCATCGACGGACACCACGGAAGCGGCGGTCTCGTCGCAGGTGGTCTCGATGCCGAGCACGGTCTTCACGGGCCACTCCCTCGATCAACGGACCTGCAGGCCCCCACCCGGAAGCCTGCCGGGCGGGCGTAATCCGGGCGCCCGGCAGGCGCAATGACCGCCCGGGCGCCGAACGGCCGCTCAGTCGACCGCGATCATCACGTCGGAGGCCTTCACCACCGCGTAGGCCGGGCCGCCGGCCACGAGCTTGAGCGAATCGACCGCCTCGTTGGTGATCGAGGCGGTGATCACCTGGCCGGGGCTGATCTCGATCTTCACGTGGGCCGTGGTCGAGCCCTTGTCGACCGACACCACCGTGCCCTTGATGACGTTGCGCGCGCTGATCTTCATGCTGTGCCGCAAAGCTCCCTGGAAAGCCCCCTGGCCGCCCCGGGCGGCGTCCGGGGCGTCTCCTACAACATGGCGCGGGTCGGCGCGACCACCCCGGGGCGGCGGCGGGCCGGAGGCCAGCCCGGGGCAAGCCCGCGCCAGGCGGCATCAGCCCTGCAGGGCGGCGGCCTGTGTCTCGAAGCTCGCCAGGTCGAAATAGTCCCGCCATTCCGTGATCGCGCCGCCGACGACGCGCAGGCTGCCCATGGTCGGCAGCGCGATCCGGCCGCCCTGCGCGTCGGTGAACAGATCGAATCGCTCGGTCAGCACGGTATCGCCGTCCTGGGCCAGGCGCAGGAGCCGCCACTCGACCCGGATGCGGCTGCCGATCCCGAAATCCTTATGGAAGCGCCGGGCGTTCTCCCGCCCCCGGATCTCCGGCAGCGGGATGTTGTGGTAGAGGACATCCTCGGCCAGGAGGTCGATCGCCTCGTCGAACCGGTCGGCGTTGATCCGGTCGAAGAAGCGCCGCACCAGGGCGGCCTCGGGCATGTCCGTGGGCATCGGCGGTCTCGTGTCCTGGGTCCGGGATCGGGGGCGCGGCGGGGCCGGGCGGACTAGAGCCATTCCCGATCGCGTTGCAATCGAGAATGGCTCTAAGTCTTTGATTTGGCGCGCTCGCTTGCGCCGAATCGGTATCCACTTCGGCGGCGAGCGCTCTACCCCCGGATGAAGGCGAGGATGTCAGCGTTCAGCGTCTCGGCCGCGACGGTCAGCATCCCGTGGCTGAAGCCCGGATAGGTCTTGAGGGTCCCGTTCGGCAGCAGCTTGATCGCCGCGCGGGCGGCGGCGTCGATCGGCACGATCTGGTCGTCCTCGCCGTGCAGGACCAGCGTCGGCACGGTGATCGCCCGGAGGTCCGTGGTCTGGTCGGTCTCCGAGAAGGCCTTGATGCCGTCGTAATGCGCCTTGGCGCTGCCCATCATGGCCTGGCGCCACCAGTTCAGGATCACGCCCTGGTGGATCGTCGCGCCGGCGCGGTTGAAGCCGTAGAACGGGCCGGTCGGCACATCGAGGAAGAACTGCGCCCGGTTGGCGGCGAGCCCCTGGCGGAAGCCGTCGAACACCGCGATCGGCAGGCCGCCCGGATTGTCGGCGGTCTGGAGCATGAGCGGCGTCACGGCGCTGACCAGCACGAGCTTGGCGACGCGGCCCTCCGGCTGGCCGTACCGGGCGACGTAGCGCGCCGCCTCGCCGCCGCCGGTGGAATGGCCGATATGGATGGCCTCGCGCAGGTCCAGATGCCGGACGACGGCGGCCGCGTCGGCGGCGTAATCGTCCATCGTGTGGCCCTCGGAGATCTGGGCCGACCGGCCGTGACCGCGCCGGTCATGCGCGACCACGCGGAAGCCGTGCGCCGCGAAGAACAGCATCTGCGCGTCCCAATCGTCGGCGGAGAGCGGCCAGCCGTGGTGGAAGACGATCGGCTGCGCGTCCCGCGGGCCCCAGTCCTTGAAGAAGATCTCGACGCCATCGGGAGTGGATACGAAGGGCATGCGGGTACTCCTGGCCGCTTTCCGGATCGACGCGGGCCGATGACCAGTAGAGCGCCGATCGTTTCAGGACGATGATGGTGCGGGCACCGAAGGCGGGGGATCCACAATCGATGCCGGGATGCCGGAATCAGGCGGATTGGCCGCCGTCGACGTTCAGCGTGGCGCCCGTCACGTAACCGGCATCGGGACCGACCAGGAACGCGACCGCGGCCGCGATGTCCTCGGGCTGGCCGTAGCGGCCGAGCGCGGCGAGCCCCTTCAGCGTCTCGGCGAAGGGCCCGTCCTCCGGGTTCATTTCGGTGTTGATCGCCCCCGGCTGCACGAGGTTGACCGTGATGTTGCGGGGACCGAGATCCCGCGCCCAGCCCCGCGTATAGGCCGCCACGGCGGCCTTGGTGGCGATGTAATCGGCCGCCCCCGCGAACGGGACGTGGTCGGCGCCCGTGGTGCCGATCGAGACGATGCGGCCGCCCGCCGGCATCAGGGGCGCGGCGGCCCGGACCGCGGCGGCGACGCCCGTCACGTTGATGGCGAGCTGCCGGTCGAAGGCGGCGCGGTCGGCGTTCGGGTCGTCGACCAGGCCGGTGACGAAGACGCCGGCCGAGTTGACCAGGATGTCGAGCCGCCCGAACGCGGCGTGAACCTGCCGGACCAGGCCGGCGACCGCGGCGATGTCGGCCTGATCGGCCTGGATGGCGAGCGCCCGGCGCCCGAGCGCCTTGAGCTCTCCAGCGATCCCGTCGGCCCGCGCCCGCGAGGCGGCGTAGCTGAAGGCCACGTCGGCGCCGTCCCGGGCCAGACGGCGCACGATGGCGGCGCCGATGCCGCGCGATCCGCCGGTGACCAGGGCCACCTTGCCCGCGAGGGGTTGAGAATCCTGGCCCACGGCGTCACTCCTGCTGCTCCGGTGACGCGGGTATGGCCGATGCATTCCCCCGTGGTGTAGCCGGAATACGCTTGGTACACCTTCAACCGACGATTGAAGGCGTCATCGTGGAAACCCTCGCCAACCTGGAATCCTTCATCCGCAGCGCCGAGCACGGCAGCTTCTCGGAGGCCGCCCGGCGCCTGTCGCTGACGCCGGCCGCGGTCAGCCGGAACGTCGCCATGCTGGAGCGGAATCTCGGCGTGCGGCTGTTCCACCGCTCGACGCGAAAGCTCAGCCTGACGGAAGCGGGCGAGACCTTCCGCCTCGCGATCGCCGACAACCTGGAGGGCCTCCAGGCGGCGATCGCCGGGCTCGCCACTCTGGGCGGCGAGCCGGCCGGGACCCTGAAGGTGAGCATGGCGCCGACCTTCGGCACGATGCACCTCCTGCCGCTGCTGCCGGGCTTCCTCGCCCGCCATCCGCGGATCCGCCCGGAATGGCACTTCGAGAACCGGCGGGTCGATCTCGTCACCGAGGGCTACGACGCCGCGATCGGGGCCGGGTTCGACTTGTCCCCCGGCCTCATCGCCCATACCCTGGCCCCGGCCCACGTTATCGCGGTCGCTGCCCCCGCCTACATGGCCGGTCGGGCGCTGCCCGCCGACCCGACCGGGCTTCAGGCACTGCAGGGCATCGTCATGCGCTCGCTCCGGACCGGCCGCCTCCAGCGCTGGACCATGCGCAACGCCGCGGGCGCGGAGAGGCCCGCACCGCTGCCGGCCTCGATCATCGTCAACGACCCGGATGCCATGCAGCAGGCCGCCCTGCTCGGGCTCGGCGTCGCCATGGTCGCGGTGCCCGACGTCGTGGAGACGCTCAAGAGCGGCCGCCTGCTCCGGCTCGCGCCCGACTGGTACGCCGATGCGGGGGCGATCTCGCTCTACTACACCAGCCGGACGCTGCTGCCGGCCAAGACCCGGGCCTTCGTCGACTGGGTCACCGAGGCCTTCAGGGAGCAGCGGCTGGCCGAGCGTTTTTCGGGGCTTTCGGCTTCCTAAGCCGGCCCCGTGAGGTCAGGCGGCCCGGGCCTTGGCGACGAGGTCGTCCAGGATGCCGAGGATCGCGGCCGGCGTGTCGATCGCCGCCATGTCCGCCCCGATCGCCCGCGCCCGCGCGCCGTAGGACGGCTCGGACAGGATCCGCTCGACCGCCGCGCGCAGATCCGCGGCCTCGGGCCGCTGCGCGGGGATCTCGATGCCCACGCCCGACCAGGCCACCCGCGCGCCGACCTCGGCCTTGTCCTCGGTGCGCCCCGCCGCCACGATCGGCACCCCGGCCCGCAGGGCGAGCTGGACCGTCCCGTAGCCGCCGTTGGTGACCAGCACGTCGACCTTCGGCAGCAGCGCCGCGAAATCCAGGAACTCGGCGAGCCGGGCGTTCTTCGGGATCGGTCCGCGCACGTTCTCGATCGGCCGGCGGCCGGTGGTGACCAGCACCAGCAGGTCGTCGCGCCCGGCCAAAGCTGCGAGGGTCGGCTCGACGAGCTCACCGAGATCGACGTTGGCGACGGTGCCCTGGGTCACGAGCACGATTTTCTTCGACCCGTCGAGCTCGTCCCACCAATCCGGTCGCGCGGCATCCCGCTGCGGCGGGGGCGGGGGCAGGGCGCCCACGAACCGGACATGGCCGGCCAGCGACCCGAAATCGTACTCGAAGGCCGGGACGGTGGTCTGCAGGAACGCGTCGGCCATGAGATGGCGCGAGTGCAGCACCGAGCAGGGCAGCGGTGGCAGCCCCATCGCGGCGAGCTTCGCATCCGCGTAGGCGCGGACCGGCGCACCGAACACGGCCTCTGCGCCGGCCGCCATGGCCGCGTAGGTCTCCCGCGTGGCCGCGTCGCGCGCCGGCGGCAGCCCGATCATGCTCGGGGCACCGTCCGGCCTGTCCGCCACCATGATCGTGATGCTGCAGGCGACGATCGGCGGCCGGGGCCTCGCGCGATCCAGGAACAGCGGCGTCGTGCCGAAGAACAGATCGTCGACCACGACGATGTCGGGGCGGTCCGTCGCGATGATCCGGCGCAGCGTCTCGGCCTGCGCCGGCATCGGATCGAGGAAGAGGCGCTCGAAATTGTAGCGCAGCTGCTCCGGGCCCGGGGGCAGGCTGGCGCGCTCGGGCAGCACGTCCTCGATCCGGGTGAGGTCGAGATCCGCGCCGGGATCGAACGGCAGGAAGCGGGCGCCCGAGGCCTCGACGGCGTGCCGGAGATACGTGGCCGTGGCGACCACCGCCTCGTCGCCGCGCGCCAGGACCATGCGCGCGATGGCGAGCAGCGGGTTCAGGTGGCCGGCGACCGGTGTGGCGGCGAACAGGATCTTCATGCGGTACCCGCTGCTGTGACGGAGCGGGCGATGACGAGGTCACGCGCCGGCCTGCGCGCGGCGCTGGGCGACCGGTCCCGCTCCTGTCCGGGTGTCTGCGCCGCGCAGGCTACGACAGCGTTTCGCCCGCCCGGGATCCGGTTACAGGCGTAACGCCGCGCTAATCCGGGTCCCCCTCGGGATCGGCCTCCGCCTCCTCCTCCGGGATGGGGGCGGCGCCCCAGGCGATCAGCGCCGCGTTGAGGTCATCGAGAACGAAGTGCCGGGCGCTGTCGCGGTCGTAGCCCTCGCCCAGGAGCTCGTCGTAATCGGTGAAGACGTGGCGGGCATAGGTCACCAGGGCCAGACGGGCGGCCGTCTCGGGGGCGGCGCCGCGCAGGCCCGGGCTCGCCAGCGCCCGGTCGAGGGTGGCGTCGGCCTCGAAGGCGGGCAGGCGCGGGGCGATGCGGGCGAGCGCCTCGGCCACGGCCTCGCGGCGGTTCCGGGGCGGGGGCAGGGGGGCGCTCACCGGGCGGCCTCCGGCCCGGGCACCATGATTTCGCCGCCGCGGGCGGCTACTGCGCTCGCCGGCCCAGCGGATGCCGCTTCGGCACGCGCCAGCGCATCACGACAAAGGCTTAGCGCCGCATCCAATTGCAACGCGCTCTGATGCGGCACTAATGTCATCGGCAGTTGAGGCGGGGCAGACAGACAACCCGCCGTCGGGGAGATCAGGTCCATGGCAACGATCCGTCACGCGGTGATCCTGGGCGTCCTGCTCGGGGCGGCGCCGGCCCTGGCTCAGAGCCCGGCCAATCCGGACGGCGCCCGGGTCGGCCGCCGGATCACCGCGACGGGCCAGACCAAGCCGCCGAGCCCGGCCGTCACGGGCACGTCCCGGCCGGTCAACGAGGTCGCGATGATCAAGGCGCAGAAGGCCGCGGAAGCCCGCTCCAAGGCGTGGGACAGCAAGATGCGCCACACGATGGGGACGATCTGCAACGGCTGCTGAGCCCGCATACGACAAGGGGCCGCCCCTGCGGGCAGCCCCTTTTTGTTCGTCGACGGTCCGAAACACACCCCGCCACCGGCTCGGCGCCGGGGTGTGATCCCAAAAATCAGCGGGAGTAGAACTCGATGACGAGGTTCGGCTCCATCTGCACCGGGTAAGGCACCTCGGACAGGCTGGGGATGCGGGTGACGCGGGCGGTCATCTTGGCGTGATCGGCCTCGATGTAGTCCGGCACGTCGCGCTCGGGCAGCTGGGTCGCCACGATGACGATCTCGAGCTGGCGGGACGATTCCTTGACCTCGATCAGGTCACCGGCCTTCACCTGGTAGCTCGGGATGTTCACCCGGACACCGTTGACCTTGACGTGGCCGTGGTTGACGAACTGGCGCGCCGCGAACGGGGTCGCCACGAACTTCGCCCGGTACACCACGGCGTCGAGGCGCCGCTCGAGCAGGCCGACCAGGTTCTCGCCGGAATCGCCGCGCAGGCGGATCGCCTCGGCGTAGTAGCGGCGGAACTGCTTCTCGGTGATGTTGCCGTAATAGCCCTTGAGCTTCTGCTTGGCGCGCAGCTGCGTGCCGAAGTCGCTCATCTTGCCCTTGCGGCGCTGGCCGTGCTGGCCGGGGCCGTATTCGCGGCGGTTGACGGGGCTCTTCGGGCGGCCCCAGATGTTCTGGCCCATGCGGCGGTCGAGCTTGTGCTTCGCCTGAATCCGCTTCGACATTTCTTCGCGTCCTCTCGTGACCGAGATTGAGGAACGCGCCCTCCTTTTCCCGGACATTCAGGTCGGGGACGACAGGGCGGGAGGATCCCGCCCACGGGTGCGCGTGAAAACGCGACGGGGCCCCGTGCGGAGCCCCATCGACGGCCGGGTCTTTAGGGGATGGACCCGCTCGGGTCAACCACAGGAGGTTTTTTGGGGGTGACCGAGACTTTCGGAATCCGGCGCGGGGCGCCAACCGACGCGGCGGCGATCCGGGCGCTGGTGGACGCGGCCTACGCCAAGTGGATCCCGCTGATCGGCCGTCTGCCGACGCCGATGCAAGCCGATTACGCGCAGGCCGTGCAGCACCATCGGTTCGACCTGCTCCAATCCGGCGAAGGGTTGGCGGCGCTGATCGAGACTCTGCGCAGAGACGACGATCTGCTGATCGTCAACGTCGCGGTCCATCCGAATGATCAGGGCCGCGGCTTCGGCACCGCGCTCCTGACCCACGCCGAGTCGATCGCCGCCGAGGCGGCGCTTCCGCGGCTGCGGCTCTACACGAATAAGAAATACACGGCGAACCTGCGCCTCTACGCCGCCCTCGGCTACCGGGTGGAGCGGGAGGAGCTGTATGCCGGCCCGGGCCGGACGCTGGACGACGACATCACCGTGCACATGGTCAAGGATCTCGGCCCGGGACAGCATCGGGCCTGAATCCCCGATGCTGTCATCCGATGGCAGCGACTCGGGTGTAGACGCGCCCGATGTCCCGCTCGGAACGTTTGTTCGATCTGCTCCACGTCCTGCGACGGCACCGGCGACCGGTCAGCGGGCGCGCGCTGGCGGAGGAAATTGGCGTGAGCCTGCGCACCCTCTACCGGGACATCGCGAGCCTCCAGGCGATGGGCGCGTCCATCGAAGGGGAGCCCGGGATCGGCTACGTCCTGAAGCCGGGCTTTCTGCTGCCGCCGCTGATGTTCAGCCCGGAGGAGATCGAGGCTCTGGTCCTCGGTTCGCGCTGGGTCGCCGACCGCGCCGACGATCGGCTGAGCGGCGCCGCCCGGAGCGCGCTCGCCCGGATCGGCGCGGTCCTGCCCAACGATCTGCGCGAGACCTTCGAGAGTGCGGCGCTGCTGGTCGGGCCGGGTACGCCCGCACCCGCCGACGCGGTCGATCCCGCTCTGCTGCGCCGGGCGATCCGCACCGAGCGCAAGCTGGCGCTCCGCTATCGCGACGGGGCGGGTGCGGTGTCAGAGCGGATCGTCTGGCCGTTCGCGCTGGCGTTCTTCGACTCCGTGCGCATCCTGCTGAGCTGGTGCGAGCTGCGCCAGGGTTTCCGGCATTTCCGCACCGACCGGATCGCCGCTGCAGAGTTGCTCGATGCCCGCTACCCGAAGCGTCGGCAGGCCCTGCTTAAGGACTGGCGGCGCGCTGAGGGCATCACCGACCCGGCTGCTTGATGCTGCCGGAATCTGGCAGCGGCGCCGGATATCGAGGTTGCGCCCTCACCGACAGGAGCGACCGATGGCCGAACCCAGCAACATCCTTCTCTACGTCACCGACCCGGAGGCCAGCGCACGCCTCTACGCGCGACTGCTCGGCCGGGAGCCGGTTGAGGCGAGCCCGACCTTCGTACTGTTTGCGCTGCCCTCAGGGCTGGCGCTGAGCCTGTGGGCGCGGAACGGTGTCGTACCGGCCCCCACGCAAGCGGGCGGTGGCGGCGAGATCGGCTTCCGGGTGGACACGGCCGCACGCGTAGACGCGATCCACGCCGACTGGCAGGCCGAGGGGGCCGAGATCCTCCTGCAGCCCACGGATCTCGATTTCGGCCGGAGCTTCGTCGCCGTCGATCCGGACGGGCACCGGTTGCGGATCTACGCGCGCGCCCAGGCACAATAGGCGCTGCTATCGGGCTCCGCCCCGATACCCCGCCAAAGGGCTGAGCCCTTTGGAAACCTGGGATTCTTAGGTCACCACGCTCGGCTCGGCCCGGCCGGTGCGGGGTTCGATCTCCGCGAGGGCGCGGGCCGCCGCCACCACCGGGGCCAGCACCTCGGCGACCGGCAGATCGAGGCGGGCCGGATCGGCCTCGTAGCGCTCCAGATAGACCCGGAGCGTCGCCCCGGCGGTGCCGGTGCCCGAGAGGCGGAAGACCACGCGGGCATCCTCGGCGAAGCTGATCCGGATGCCCTGGCGCTCGGTGAGCGAGCCGTCCACCGGGTCGCGATAGGCGAACTCGTCCGCCGTCGAGACCGTGAGGTCGCCGATGCGGGTGCCCGGCAGGCCGGCGAGCTTTTCACGCAACGCCTCCATCAGGCCGTTGGCGGCGTCGGACTCGACCTCCTCGTAATCGTGGCGGGCGTAGTAGTCCCGCCCGTGAGTCCGCCAATGGGCCCGCACCAGCGCGTCGGCGCGCTCGCCCGTGGCGGCCAGGATGTTGAGCCAGAGCAGCACCGCCCAGAGCCCGTCCTTCTCGCGCACGTGGTTCGAACCGGTGCCGGCGCTCTCCTCGCCGCACAGAGTGATCAGGCCGGCATCGAGCAGGTTGCCGAAGAACTTCCAGCCGGTGGGTGTCTCGTAGGCCTGGATGCCCAGGGCCGCCGCGACCCGGTCGGCGGCGCGGCTCGTGGGCATCGACCGGGCGACGCCCGCGAGCCCGCCCGCGTAGCCCGGGGCCCGGTGGGCGTGGGCGGCGAGCAGCGCGAGGCTGTCGCTCGGCGTCACGAACAGGCCCGGCGCCACGATCATGTTGCGGTCGCCGTCGCCGTCCGAGGCGGCGCCGAAATCCGGCGCGTCCGGGCCCTGCATCAGGTCGAACAGGTCGTGGCAATGGACCGGGTTCGGATCCGGGTGATGGCCGCCGAAATCCTCCTTCGGGACGGCGTTGACCACCGTGCCGGCGGGGGCGCCGAGCATCCCCTCTAGGATCGCCGTCGCGTAGGGGCCAGTGACCGCGCTCATCGCGTCGAAGCGCATGCGGAAGCCCGAGGCGAACAGGCGCGACACCGCGTCGAAATCGATCAGCGTCCGCATCAATTCGGCGTAGTCGGCCACCGGGTCGATGACCGCGACCGTCATGGCGCCGAGCCGGGTCTCGCCCAGGGTGTCGAGGTCGAGATCCGGGGCCTCGACCAGGCTGTAGCGGGTGAGCGCCTTGGCCCGCTCGAAGATCGCGTTGGTCACCGACTCGGGCGCCGGGCCGCCGTTGGCAGCGTTGAACTTGATGCCGAAATCACCGTCCGGCCCGCCCGGATTGTGGCTCGCCGATAGGACGATGCCGCCGAGCGCCCCGGACTTGCGGATCACGCAGGAGGCCGCCGGGGTCGAGAGCAGGCCGCCGCGCCCGACCAGCACCCGGCCGAAGCCGTTGCCGGCAGCGAGCCGAAGGGTCTTCTGCACCACCTCGCGGTTGAGGAACCGCCCGTCGCCGCCCAGAACCAGGGTCGCGCCCGCCTTGTCCGGCAGGGTGTCGAAGATCGCCTGGACGAAATTCTCGACGTAGTTCGGCTGCCGGAACACCGGCACCTTCTTGCGCAGCCCGGAGGTGCCCGGCTTCTGGTCGGGGAAGGGCGTGGTGTCGACGGTCGTCGGAGTCGTCATGGACGGGCGTCTCCCTGAATCTTCCGCCTCAATGCCCGCCCGGGGGCCCGGCGTCACCCGTGCGGGGCAGGATCGGGAGGGCTTTGTCACAGCGGTTTGAGCGGATCGCGCGACGAAACCGGTTCCTCGTGTGCCGGCAAGGCTCACCAGCGGTTGCGCCCGCCAGACTCCGGCGGTTGTGTCGCCCGATCCGCCAGATAAGGCGGCCGGGAGGATACATGTCGGACGGACCATCGCAGCCTCGCCCGCGCCAGGGCAGGACACAATTGGAGACCGGATTGCCGCGGCGACAGATGTTCGGGGCGCTCGCGGCGGCGGGCCTCGCCGCGACCCTGCCCCCCTCCGCCGCGACGGCCGCGCCGTCCGCGCGGCTGCAGTCGGAGGAATTCCGGCTGCCGTGGAGCGAGCCGGGCATCGACATCTACGTGCGCAACAAGCACCCGGCCGGGACGGAGCGCTTCCCGGGCGACCGGATCCTGCTGTTCGTGCACGGCTCGACCTACCCGGCCTCCACAGCCTTCGACCTGCCGCTCGGCGGGATGTCGGCGATGGACTATTTCGCCGGCCAGGGTTTCGACGTCTACCTGGTAGACCTGCCGGGCTATGGGCAATCCGGGCGCCCGGCGCAGATGAGCGCGCCGCCCGCCGACAACCCGCCGTTCATGCGCACGCCGGACGCGGCCAAGGTGGTGGGGCAGGTCGTCGACTTCATCCTGAAGCGGCGCAGCGTCGACAAGATCGACCTGATGGGCTGGTCCTGGGGGACCTCGACCATGGGGCTCTACACCAGCACCCACAACGACCGGGTCAACCGGCTGGTCCTCTACGCGCCGCAATGGCTGGCGCGCACGCCGTCGCTGATGGGCGGCGGCTCCGGGCCGCTCGGCGCCTATCGCAGCGTCAGCCGGGACAGCGCCAAGGCGCGCTGGCTCACCGGCGTGCCCGAGGACAAGAAGGCCAATCTGATCCCGCCGGGCTGGTTCGACCAATGGGCCGACGCGACCTTCGCCAGCGATCCGGTCGGTGCCGGGCAAACGCCGCCGGTGCTGCGCGCGCCGAACGGCACCGTGGCCGACAAGGATGCGTACTGGGCGGCGGGCAAGCCGCTCTACGATCCGGGCGACATCCGCGTGCCCGTGCTGCTCATCCACGCCGAATGGGACGCGGACCTGCCGAGCTACCAGGCGCAGGAATACTTCACCAAGCTCACGCACGCCCCCTACAAGCGCTTCATCGAGCTCGGGGAGGGCACGCATACGGTGATGATGGAGAAGAACCGCATGCAGTTCCTCCACGCGGTCGCGGCCTTCCTCACGGAGGCGGACCCGCAGGCGTTGAACTGAGCCTAACCCCGTCTCCCCGCGACCGGGGAGACGGGCCCCGATCCTACTCCGCCGCTTGGCGCGCCGCGTAGCCCAGCCGCTCGTTCAGCGCGCGGATCAGCTTGACCGCGGCCTCGGCGATCACCGTGCCAGGCGGGAAGATCGCCGAGGCGCCGGCCGCCACCAAGGCGTCGTAGTCGCCCGGCGGGATCACGCCGCCGATGGCGATCATCACGTCGTCGCGGCCCTGCTCGGTGAGCGCGGCCTTCAGCTCCGGCACCAGGGTGAGGTGGCCGGCGGCCAGCGACGAGACGCCGACGATGTGCACGTCGTTCTCTACCGCCTGCCGGGCGGCCTCCGCCGGGGTGGCGAAGAGCGGCCCGATATCCACATCGAAGCCGAGATCGGCGAAGGCCGAGGCGATGACCTTCTGGCCGCGGTCGTGCCCGTCCTGGCCCATCTTGGCGACCAGGATGCGCGGCCGGCGGCCATCGTTCTCCTCGAACGCCTCGACCAGCGCCCGGACTTCCTCGACCACTGGCGACATGCCCCCCACCTCGCGCTTGTAGACGCCGGAGATCGAGCGGATCTCGGCGCGGTGCCGGCCCCAGGCCTTCTCCAGGGCCTCGGAAATCTCGCCGACGGTGGCCTTGGCCCGGGCCGCGTCGACGGCCAGCGCCAGCAAGTTCTCGTTCGTGTCGGCGGCCTTGGTCAGAGCCTCGAGCCGGGCCGTGACGGCGGCCTCGTCGCGCTCGGAGCGCAGGCGCTTGAGCTTGTCGATCTGCAGGCGGCGGACATTGCCGTTGTCGACCCGCAGGAGGTCGATGGCCATGTCGTCGTCGGCCTTGAACTTGTTGATGCCCACGATGGTCTGGCGGCCGGAATCGATCCGGGCCTGGGCCCGGGCGGCGGCCTCCTCGATCCGCAGCTTGGGGATGCCGGCCTCAATCGCCTTGGCCATGCCGCCGAGCTGGTCGACCTCGCGGATATGCTCCCAGGCCCGGGCCACGATGTCGGCGGTGAGCTTCTCCACGTAGTAGGAGCCGCCCCACGGGTCGACGATCCGGGTGGTGCCGCTCTCCTGCTGCAGGAACAGCTGGGTGTTGCGGGCGATCCGGGCCGAGAAGTCGGTGGGAAGCGCCAGCGCCTCGTCGAGGGCGTTGGTGTGCAGGGACTGCGTGCCGCCCTGCGTTGCCGCCATGGCCTCGATATTGGTGCGGGTGACGTTGTTGAACACGTCCTGGGCGGTGAGCGACCAGCCCGACGTCTGGGAGTGGGTGCGCAGCGCCAGAGACTTGTCGGACTTCGGATCGAACCCCTTCACCAGCTTCGCCCAGATCAGGCGCGCGGCCCGCATCTTGGCGATCTCCATGAAGAAGTTGGTCGAGATTGCCCAGAAGAACGACAGGCGCGGGGCGAACTGGTCGATGGTCAGGCCGGCCGCGAGGCCAGCCTTGATGTACTCGACGCCGTCGGCGAGCGTGTAGGCGAGCTCCAGATCGTTCGTGGCGCCTGCCTCCTGCATATGGTAGCCGGAGATCGAGATCGAGTTGAACTTCGGCATATTTTTGGATGTATACGCGAAAATATCGGAGATGATCCGCATCGATCCCTTGGGGGGATAGATGTAGGTGTTGCGGACCATGAACTCCTTGAGAATATCGTTCTGGATCGTGCCGGCGAGCTTCTGAGGCGGCACGCCCTGCTCCTCGGCGGCGACGATGTAGAGGGCGAGGATCGGCAGCACCGCGCCGTTCATCGTCATCGACACGGTCATCTCGTCGAGCGGGATGCCGGAGAACAGCGTCCGCATGTCGTAGATCGAGTCGATCGCCACGCCGGCCATGCCGACATCGCCCGAGACGCGGGGGTGGTCGGAATCGTAGCCGCGGTGGGTGGCGAGGTCGAAGGCCACCGACAGGCCCTTCTGGCCGGCCGCGAGGTTGCGCCGATAGAAGGCGTTCGAATCCTCGGCCGTGGAGAAGCCGGCATATTGCCGGATCGTCCAGGGCTGGGTGACGTACATGGTCGGGTAGGGGCCGCGCAGGAACGGCGCGATGCCGGGATAGGTGTCGAGGAACTCGATGCCCTCCCGGTCCTCCGGCCCGTAGCGCCCCTTCACCGGAATCCCCTCCGGCGTCATCCAGGGCTCACCGAGGGCCGGCGACGCCACCGCCAGCGGCTCGCCGACCAAAGGGATCTCGGCGAAGTTCGGGATGCGGGTGGTCATGGCGGTGACTCGTTGTGGCGTTTGTCACCTCATTATAGACGGCCCCGGAAACCGGGCTACTCCCCCACAGGTCTAGGGGTCCGGCGGCCGCGCAGGATGACGATCACCGCGCCCGCCAGCATCAGCGCCATCCCGTACCAGGTCAGTGCGTAGACGAGGTGGCTGTTCGGGAAGGCGATGACCGTGAGCCCGCCCACCGGCAGGCCGCCGGGATTTGGCGTCGCGTCGGCATCGACGAAGTAGGGGGCGACGTCGGTCAGGCCCCGGGCGGCCGCGATGGCGGCGACGTCCCGGGAGTACCAGCGCCCGTCCTTGGGATCGTTCGCCCGCAGGAAGGCGCCGCCGGGCTCGGTGAGCCGCAGGAGGCCGGTCACCCGCGCCTCGCCCGCCACCTGCCCGGCCTGACGGGTCGCGGGGTCCCGGTTCGCCCCCGGCACGAAGCCGCGATTGACCAGGACGATTGTGCCGTCGGGCCGGCGGAGCGGCGTCAGCACCCAGAATCCGCCACCCCGCTCGGTGACGGCCTGCACCAGGGTCTCGCGATCATGCAGGAAGGTGCCGGACAGCCAGACATGCCGGTAGGCGTCGTCAAGGCCGATGCGCGGCCATTCGGCGGGGCTTGGGGCCGGCACGGCCGGGGCGTGGACCCGGGCATCGACCCGGGCGATCAGGTCGAGCTTCCAGGCCCGGCGCTGGACCTGCCAGGTTCCCAGGCCCAGCAGGACGACGAACACGACGCCCACGGCCACGCCGAACACGACGCGCCGCAGCAACGAAATCGGGGCCGGGGCGGGGGCTGATCCCGGATCAGCCCCCCCTCCCGACCCCGTGGGCCTCATCTCCGGACGCGCGCTCAGCGGGCGTTGTTCATGACGTCGTGGGCATCCATCGGCATCATGTTGTGATTGAGGTGGTACATCACCCACACCGAGCCCGCGAGCATGATCACCACCACCATGATGGTGAAGATCAGCGCCAGGAAGGTCCAGCCGCCCTCCGACTTCGTGTTCATGTGCAGGAAGTAGATGATGTGCACGACCATCTGCACACCGCCCAAGGCCAGGATCACCAGGGTGGTGACGAGGCTGTTGTCGAGCACGTTGCCCATCACCAGCCAGAACGGGATCACCGTCAGGATCACCGACAGGACGAAGCCGGTGATGTAGCTGCCGAAGGAGCCGTGCCCGCCCTCGCTGTGGGCGTGGGCGTCGTGGGTGTCCTGACCGTGACCGGTCAGGTGGTGCGCGTCGGCGCTCATTCGAGCACTCCCATCAGGTAGACGACGGTGAACACCCCGATCCAGATCAGATCGAGGAAGTGCCAGAACATCGACAGGCACATCAGCCGGCGCTTGTTCTCGACGATCAGGCCGTGCTTGCGCAGCTGCACCAGCAGCACGACCAGCCAGAGGATGCCCACCGAGACGTGCAGGCCGTGTGTCGCCACCAGGGTGTAGAACGACGACAGGAAGGCGCTGCGCCAGGGCGGGGCGCCCTCATGGAACAGGTGGACGAATTCCCGGATCTCCAGGGCCACGAAGGCAACGCCGAACAGGCCTGTGATCGCGAGCCAGATCTGGGTCTGCTTGATCCGGTCCCGATCCATCTCCAGCATGGCGAAGCCGTAGGTGATGGACGAGAACAGCAGCATCGCGGTGTTCACCGCGATGCCCGTCAGATCGAACAGGTCCTTGGGAGTCGGCCCGGCCGCGTAGCTGCGGCCGAGCACGCCATAGGTCGCGAACAGGGTCGCGAAGATGAGGCAATCGCTCATCAGGTAGAGCCAGAACCCGAGCATCGTCGAGCCCTCGGAATGATGGCCCTCCTCGTCGGTCTGGTAGAAGACCGGCGCCGCAGCGCCGGGGGGTGCAGTTTCCGCGTGCATCATCGGATCACGCCATCTCCAGCTCGCGCGTCCTCTGACCTTCCGTCCGACTGACCGTGTCGGCAGGAATGTAGTAGTCGCGATGGTAATTAAAGGTGTGAAGGATCGCGACGAGGATGATCGCCACGAAGCTGAGCGCCGCCAGCCACCAGACGTACCAGACCATGGCCAGGCCGAAGGTGAAGTTCAGACCGGCCAGGATGGCGCCGGCGGCGGTGTTCTTGGGCATGTGGATCGGCTTGTAGCCGGTCATCGGCCGGGCGAAGCCGCGGTTCTTCATGTCCCACCACGCGTCGGAATCGTGCACCACCGGGGTGAAGGCGAAGTTGTAGTCCGGCGGCGGCGAGGAGGTGGACCATTCCAGGGTCCGGCCACCCCACGGATCGCCGGTCAGGTCACGCAGCTTCTCGCGGTTGCGGATCGAGACCACGAACATCACGATCTGCGAGGCGATACCCAAGGCGATGAGCCCCGCGCCGCAGGCGGCGATGACGAACCAGATCTGCAGCGATGGGTCCTCGAAGTGCTGCATGCGCCGGGTCACGCCCATCAGGCCGAGCACGTAGAGCGGCATGAAGGCGACGTAGAACCCGCTCACCCAGAACACGAGGGCCATCTTCCCCCAGAACTCGTCGAGCTTGAATCCGAAGGCCTTGGGGAACCAGAAGGTCACGCCGGCGAACATGCCGAACAGCACGCCGCCGATGATCACGTTGTGGAAGTGCGCGATCAGGAACAGCGAGTTGTGGAGCACGAAGTCGGCCGGGGGCACCGCCAGCAGGACGCCGGTCATGCCGCCGATCACGAAGGTGACGATGAACGCCACCACCCATAGCATCGGCACCTCGAACCGGATCCGGCCGCGGTACATCGTGAACATCCAGTTGAAGATCTTCGCGCCCGTGGGGATCGAGATGATCATCGTCGTGATCCCGAAGAACGAGTTCACGTCGGCGCCGGAGCCCATGGTGAAGAAGTGGTGCAACCACACCAGGTAAGCGAGGATGGTGATCACCACCAGCGCGTAGACCATCGAGGTGTAGCCGAACAACCGCTTGCCGCAGAAGGTCGAGGTGATCTCCGAGAACACGCCGAAGGCCGGCAGGATCAGGATGTAGACCTCCGGGTGACCCCAGATCCAGATCAGGTTGAAGTACAGCATGGCGTTGCCGCCGAGGTCGTTCGTGAAGAAGTGCGTGCCGACGTAGCGGTCGAGCGACAGCATCGCGAGAACGGCCGTCAGGATCGGGAAGGCGGCCACGATCAGGATGTTGGTGCACAGCGACGACCAGACGAAGATCGGCAGCTTCATCATGGTCATGCCGGGCGCGCGCATCTTCACGATGGTCGCGATCAGGTTGATGCCCGAGAGCAAGGTCCCGATACCCGCGATCTGCAGCGCCCAGATGTAGTAGTCGACGCCGACGCCGGGGCTCATCGCGGCTCCGGAGAGCGGCGGGTAGGCGAGCCAGGTGGCGCGCGAGAACTCGCCGACGAACAGCGAGACCATCACGAGGATGCCGCCGGCCACCGTCATCCAGAAGCTGAAGTTGTTCAGGAACGGGAAGGCCACGTCGCGCGCGCCGATCTGCAGCGGCACCGCGAAGTTCATCATCCCCGTGACGAACGGCATCGCCACGAAGAAGATCATGATCATACCGTGGGCGGTGAAGATCTGATCGTAGTGGTGTGGCGGCAGGAAGCCCTGCTCCGAGCCGAACGCGATCGCCTGCTGCGAGCGCATGAGCAGCGCGTCGGCAAAGCCGCGCAGCAGCATGATCAACGCGAAGATGCAGTACATGATACCGATCTTCTTGTGGTCGATGGACGTGACCCAGTCACGCCACAGCGGCCCCCAGAAGCGGAAATACGTGATCACGCCGAGGACGGCGAGGCCGACCACGGCCACGCCGGCGAAGGTCGCCTGCAGGATGGGCTCGTGATACGGGATCTGCTCGATCGTAAATCGGCCGAGGATCAACTGTTGTAGGTCCAGGTTTGCGAACATGGGATCGGCCCGTTCAATGGGTTCGACGGCGACCGCCGGTTTTGGGTGTGGGGCCCGCGTTCACGCGAGCGTTCTTACTGGTTGAGCTGCTTGGGCGCGATCTGCCCGCCCTCTTTCTGGCCCTGGCTGTCCGGCGCCTTGACCTCGGGCGCCTTCTCCTGCCCGGGCAGCGCGCTTTCGCCCTGACCCCGCGAGTCCGGGTTGCCCATGTCGGGCCGGGGCTTCATGCCCTGCGGCTGCGTCTGCCCGTGCGGGCCGGTCCCGGATGCGGGGCCCGTCGCGCCCGGGGCCTCGTTGCCGCGATCGGCCATGCGGTTGTCATACTGAAGCCGGTCGTAGTTGGCCTGGGCCTCGGCCCCCGAGGCACCGCCCCGGGCGTCGATCTTCACCATCTCGCCGACGCACATCTGCTCCGGCCGCGGGCACATGCCGATGATCCGGTCGAACAGGCCCTTCGCGTAGGACTTGTAGAACCGCGCCGGCTCGGACTCGCTCGGCTTCTCCAGCTCGAGATAGGCCTCCTGGGTCAGCTCGCCGCCCTGGGCCTTGGTCTTGGCGACCCACTGGTCGAAGGCCTGGTCGGTCACGCCGTTGAACTTGAAGAACATGTTCGAGAAGCCGGCGCCGCTATAATGCGCCGAGCGGCCCTCGTAGGAGCCCTCGCGGTTGATCACCGCATGGAGCTGGGTCTGCATGCCCGGCATCGCGTAGACCATGCCGGCCAGCGTCGGGACGTAGAACGTGTTCATCACGTCGGTGGCGGTGATCTTGAACTGGATCGGCCGGTCCACCGGGGCGGCGAGCTCGTTCACCGTGGCGATCCCGTATTGCGGGTAGAGGAACAGCCACTTCCAATCCATGGCCACCGCCTCGACCTGGAGCGGCTCGACGCCGGCCGGGATGTCGCGCTTCGCGTCGATCTTGCTGAGCGGCCGGAACGGATCCAGGGTGTGGGTGCCGATCCAGGTCAGCGCGCCCAGCGCGATGATGATCATCAGCGGCGCCGTCCAGATCAGCACCTCAAGCTGGGTCGAGTGGTGCCATTCGGGATCGTAGACCGCGTCCTCGTTGGTTGCGCGGTAGCGCCAGGCGAAGAACAGGGTGAAGAAGATGACCGGGATGATGATCAGGAGCATCAGCCCGGTGGCGGCGAGCACGAGGTTGCGCTGCTGCTCGGCGACGTAGCCGGCCGGGCTCATGACCACGAGGTTGCAGCCGCCCAGCATCGCCAGGACCGGCGGCAGGGCGAGGAGCGGCAAGAGGCGCCGCGCAGGGCCGCCCTGGCTTTTGGCGGGCTCGATCCTGTCCGGGAGAGGGGTCGAAGAGGTCACAGCACTCGTCTCTTTATCCCAAGCCGCAGGCGCGGCGTCCCTGCCGTGCCGCGCGTGACGCGGCAGTTCCGGCAGATTCTGGAAGGAGGCCGCGCAGCCTTCGCCGCGCGGCGGCCGACTACATCTGGCGCATTTCCGAGCGGTCGAAGAACAGCGCCGCGAGGGTGCAGGCTGCGCCCGACAGGAGGTAGACCCCGACCATGGCCAGGCCGTAGCGCTGCGACAGGAACAGCGCCACCAGCGGGGCGAAGCCGGCGCCGACCAGCCAGGCGAAGTCGGAGGTCAGCGCGGCGCCGGTGTAGCGGTAGTGGTTGCCGAGCCGGGCCGTCACCGCGCCCGCGGTCTGGCCGTAGGCGAGGCCGAGCAGCATGAAGCCGATCGTCACGTAGATGGTCTGGCCGATCGCGCTCTCGCCGAACAGAAGAGGGGCGATGATGCTGCCGACCGCGAAGAAGGCGATCAGCGAGGCGCTCATGATCAGGCAGTTGCGGCGGCCGATCTGGTCGGCAATCAGTCCGGAGGCCGCGATCGCGCCGGCGCAGACGATGGCTCCGGAGAACTGCACGATCAGGAACTCGCCGGGCGAGCGGTGGGTGTTGTTGAGCGCCAGCCAGGCGATCGGGAAGATCGTCACGAGATGGAACAGCGCGAAGCCGGCGAGCGGCACGAAGGCCCCGCGGATCACGTCGCCCGCATGGTGCCGGAACAGCTCCAGCGCCGGGACCGGCCGGAGCCGATCGAGATCCATCATCCGGGCGAACTCGTCGGTGGCCACCAGGCGCAGCCGGGCGAACAGGGCGACGACGTTGATGGTGAAGGCGCAGTAGAACGGGAAGCGCCAGCCCCAGTCGATGAAGTCGGCCTCGTCGAGGTTGACCAGGAAGAACGCGAACAGCGCGCTCGCCACCATGAAACCCAGGGGCGCACCGAGCTGCGGGATCATCGCGTACCAGCCGCGCCGCTCCCGGGGTGCGTTCATCGCCAGCAGCGAGGCCAGCCCGTCCCAGGCGCCACCGAGCGCGAGGCCCTGCAGCACCCGCAGCACCGCCAGGATGTAGACGGCCGAGATGCCGATGCTATCGTAGCGCGGCAGGAAGCTGACCGCCGCGGTGGCACCGCCCAGGAGGAACAGCGCGATGGTAAGCTTAACGCTGCGGCCGTGCCGACGGTCGATCGCCATGAAGATCACCGACCCGATCGGCCGGGCGATGAAGGCGAGGGCGAAGATCGAGAAGGCGTAGAGTGTTCCGGTCAGCGGATCGACGAACGGAAAGAACACCTTCGGGAACACCAGCACGCATGCGATGCCGAAGACGAAGAAGTCGAAGTATTCGGACGCGCGGCCGATGACCACGCCGATGGCGATCTCGTTCGGGTGGACCTTGTGGTCTCCCATCGCCTGCTGAGCGTCGCGCTCAAGGACTGTGGCCGAGGCCATTGGGGTGTTCGCACTCATTGTTGACTGCCGCCCTCGCCGTGCGCCCGTTCGGGCGCCATGGCCGGAACCGCCTCATGCGGCATGTCCAGAGGTATCGCAACCGGCTTCGGACGCAAGTTCACCCACTGACGCATGCATGGCACCCCCATGCCAGCCCTGCTGTCCAGACATGCGGGGCGGCCTGCCGCGGCGGGCGGAACCCGTCTCGGCGCGGCCGGCCGGGTACGCCATCCTAGACCCGGTAATGCGCCGAATTCCGTGACAGGTTGATGTTGTAGTAGGGGTCGGCCCGGAGTTGCGGGCCCCAGCGGTCGAGCATGGTCAGCACCTCGCCCTCGAAGCGCTTGCGCTTCTCCGGCGTGTCCTCGGCGCCGCGGCTCTTCGATTCGTGGTGGATCAGCTTGGCGAACGGCGTCCAGATGATGCGGTAGCCGGCCCGGCGGATCTTGAGGCACAGATCCACGTCGTTGAAGGCGACCTTCAGGGCCTCGGCATCGAAGCCGCCGACCGATTCGAACACGTCGGCGCGCATGGCCAGGCAGGCGCCCGTGACCGCCGAGACCTCGTGAGCGATGACCATGCGGCAGAAATAGCCGGGATCCTCGTCCGGGACGCCGAGATGGCTGTGCCCGGCGACGCCCCCGATCCCCAGCACGATGCCGCCGTGCTGGATCGTGCGGTCGGGATAGAGCAGCTTCGCTCCGACGGCGCCGATCTCGGGCCGCACCGCGTGCCGGACCAGCTCCCCGAGCCAGCCGGGCTCCAGCACCTCGACGTCGTTGTTGAGGAACAGCAGCACCGGGCCGGTGGCGGCGGCGGCCCCGCGATTCGACAGGTCGGAGAAGTTGAACGCCCCGGGGACCGGCACGACGCGCACCCGCGGGTCGTCGCGATACCGGGCGAACAGGGAAGCGGTCTCGGGCTCCCGGCTGTCGTTGTCGACGATCACCACCTCGATATCGGGATAGTCGGTGCCGGTGAGGAGACCGTCGAGGGTGACCGACAGGATCTCGGCGCGATCCCGGGTCGGGATGATCGCCGAGACCCGGGGGGCCGGCTCCGGAAGCGGGCGGATCAGGCGGTTGAAGCCCGAGGGGCCACGCTCGGCCCGGCCGCCCCAGGGCGCCACGACCTCGTCGAGGGCGCGCAGGCGCGCCGCCTCGGCCTTGGCCAGCGCCCGGTCCGAGAAGGTCCCGGAGCCCTGCGCGGCGCGCCAGTGGTAGAGCACCCGCGGGATGTGGCGGATGCGGGCCGGGTCGAGCCCGTCGGTGAGCCGCAGCAGCAGGTCGTGGTCCTGGCTGCCCTCGAAGCCCGGGCGCAGGCCGCCGACCGCCCGCAGCGCGTCGGCCCGCACCACGGTCAGGTGGTTGATGTAGTTCTGGGCGTAGAGCAGCTCGCGGTCGAAGCCCGGCTTGAAATGCGGGTCGAACCGGCGGCCGCGCCCGTCAATCTTGTCCTCGTCGCTGTAGATCAGCACCAGCTCCGGATCGAGGCGGAGCGCGCGGGCGACCTCGTAGAGGGCGTCCTCGGTGAGCACGTCGTCGTGGTCCATGAAGGCGCAGGCGACGCCGCGGGCGAGGCTCAGCGCGTCGTTGGTCGCCCGGGCGATGTGGCCGTTCTCGGACCGGGCGAGCGCGCGGATGCGCGGATCGGCCTCGGCGGCGCGCTGCAGGATCTTCGGGATCGCGGGCCGGGTCGAGGCGTCGTCGACGACGCACAGCTCCCAATGCGGGTAGAGCTGCGCGCGCAGCGAGGCGAGGGCGGCCTGCAGCACCTTCGGATCCGGGTCGTGCACCGGCATCAGCACCGAGATCAGGGGCGGGTCGGCCCAGGCGGCGATCTCGGCAGCGATCCCGTCCCGCTCCGCCCGGCGGTAGCCATGGGCGCGGATCCAGGCCTCGTATCCGGTCACCCGTCGGTGGGCCAGCGCCCGGCCGAGGAAGCCCCGGGCCCGCACCTTCTTGCCGAGGATCCGCCAGTACAGCGCCTGCAGGGCGAGCGCCGGCTCGCGCAGGAGCGCGCGGGGGATCAGAATGGGCCGGTCGAGACGGCGCACCGTGACCCGGCGCAGCCGCGCCGGGATCCGGCCGGCGGGATCGGCCACGCGCAGCGCGACGATTCCCTCGGGGAGGCGGCCGATCCAGGTGAAGGCGCCGCCGCCGGTCGCTTCCTGGGGCAGCAGCGGCCCGGGACGGCCCTCCGGCCCGGCGAAGGCCATGCCCGGAACCGTGTCGAGCCCCTCGGTCGGGTCGTTGGACAGGGTGATCTCGAGCCAGCGGCCGGAAAGGCCCGCGAGGTCGATCCGCATCCCGTCCGCCGCCGCCCGCACCGGCAGGGGGCGCCGCTTGCGCCCGGTTCCGGTCAGGTGCGCCGGCGGCAGGCGCGTCTGGGGCGCCCCCGTCTCGCTCGACCGCACCATCAGCCCCAGCTCTTGTCGATCGAGTCCTTCACGGCATCCGACATGGCGACGTCGAAGACCAGCATCTCCTCCACCGCCTTGACCGTGCGCAGGCGCTCGGCCAGCGCCTGGGTCTCGGCCGGGATCGGCGGCGGCACCGGCACCGGGGCGTTGATGCCCAGCCGATCGAACAGGGTCGACGCGAAGGCGTGGTAGCGCGTCCTGTGGCCGACGATGCCGACCCGAGCCAAGATCTCGATCGCGGCGATGGAATTGCCCGGATGCAGGCGATCCTCCGGCATGCGAGTGCCGAGCTGGCGGGTCAGCGGGTTGTAGAGCAGCCGGTAGGCCGGCTCCGGCAGCATGCGGAAGTAGCGCTTCAGGCTCTTCACGTCGGCGAAGTCGTACTCATCCGAGAAGGCAGCGGCCTCGGCGAGCGGCCCGAGCCGCCAGCCGCGCGTGGGATCCAGGGCGTCGCCGGCGCGCGCCTTCAGCCAGCGCATGCGGGTCGCCATCTCGGTGTAGGGGTCCTGCACCAGGATCGCGGTGATCATCAGGTCCGGCGTCATGAAGTTCTCATAGCGCGGAATCGTCACGGCCCCCGACAGGAAGGCCGAGGGCGCGGCCGGCCCGGTCAGGACGCAGGTCAGGATCTCGTCCGGCAGCTTGTGGACGCCGAAGTAGCAGTGCTGGAAATGCGGGAACAACGCCGCCTGCAGGGCGGTCTCGGGCTCGATGCTGGTGTTGATGAGCATGGTCCGCAGCCGCACCAGCCCCTCCTGGGGCATGCGGCGGTAGATCAGGACGTTGGTGTCGGCGTCGTAGAGTTCGAGGCGCGGGATGTCGGGCAGCCCGGGCACCTCGGCCGCCGTCAGCACGAAGGTGCATTGGCCGGTCGCGTGCCAGCCGTTGCGCTTGAACGCCTCGTCGATGACGCTGGCCGGAACCTCGGCCACGCGCTGGCCGGCGACGGAGACCATCACCCGGCTGATCGCGAGGGGGTTGTCCGGAACGATCCAGCCGCGGATCGAATCGCCGTGATCGTGATCGATGAAGTAGCGCATGTCCCGATGCTTGAGGCGGCGGAATGCCGGAACCGCCTCGGCGGCCCGGTCGGATGCCGGCCGGCACGCCCATAGCGCATTTTCTGCCTCGCGTGCACCATCGCGGCCCCGGACCGTGGGCCGGGCACCGCAACGTTCCGCTTGCGCCCCCGCCGGGCACCAGCTATAGGCCCGGCCCACCGGTTCTCGACCAGCACCGGCCCGGGCGCGTAGCTCAGCGGGAGAGCACTACCTTGACAAGGTAGCGGTTCATCCCGATAAGTCGCTGATCCGGTTTAAATATTTCGGCGGCTTTAGGTTTGATGAACCTGAGCAAGTCGGAACGGAGACGTAGCACAGCGGTAGTGCATTCCCTTGACATGGGAAAGGTCACAGGTTCGATCCCTGTCGTCTCCACCATTCTCCATGATTTAGCCGGTCTGCTGCCGGCCGATGGCACTTATTAGAGCCGCTCTATCCCCCTGAAGGTCACTCCCTAATCCAGATCGGGCACCGCTTCGAGGTCGTCCCGGTGAGGGGTTGCCCGAAAACCACGATTCGATCGTTGAAGCCGTCGAGCCCGATGCTGAATTCGAGCGCTGGCAGGTCGACGGCAATTGGATCATGGGAGCGGAGATCCGATGGCGCTGGCCCTGCGCCCGGGTCTGATGGACGATCCCGTTCGCCTGCAATAGCCTGACCGAAGTGGAATGTGGTCTCGCCGGCCCATCGGCCGCTCAACTCAACCTCTGTCTCGCTGAGCCAGACACATCGCGACCGCTGGCCTCAGTTCCAACCGACGCCCGCCAGTGCCCCGGGCAGCTCATTCAGCCCGGTCCAAAGCCAGCCGGTTAGGTCACGGCGGAATCGTCACGGCATGTCGGATCGCCGGCTCGCATCCCGTGGCGGGGAAGCCGCCGATCCGGTCCGCGTCGGTTCGGGGCTTGGGCCTCCGGCGATGCGTTGAGAGCCGCCCCCGCTCGGCCCGTTATCCTCTGGAAACCGCCGCGCGCATCGCGGATTCTCTTGCAGAGCAGCGCCGGCCATACGGATCCGGTGACGGGGGTTGGCGATGGCGCAGACGATCGATCGCGGGACGTTGGACCGGCTGATCGCGCTCGGTCGGGCGCGCGGGGAACTCACGGCGGGCGATCTCCAGGCCGCGCTTCCGGTCGACCACATGGATGTCGACACCCTGGTGCTGGTGATGCTGGAGCTCGAAGCCGCGGGGGTTAGCGTCGAACCGGAGGCCTTTGGGCCCCCCATCGACCGGCCACTGCCCGGCGCGCTCACGCTTCCGGAGGTTGGCCCCGGGGTGCTGCCGCCGATCCTGCCCACGGGCGGGACGGGAGCCCCGGCGGCCGCGGCGGAGCGCGGGCCGGGCCCCGCCGCCCCGCCCGTGGGGGATCCGGACGGAAACCGGGCGGTCACCCGCGCCGTCGTCCTGGCGGGCCTGGCGACGGTGCTCATCCTCGGTGCCGTGCTGTTGATGCTGTGAGAACCGGCCGGAACGCTTCCGCGGCCGGCCCCGTTGGCCCCCGGCCTGAGGGATCACGAGGATAGACCCCGAACCATGCGTCAACGAGCCGACGGTACACTGGGCCTGCTGGTCACGGCCCTGCGCGAGAGCGCGGTGCATTTCGGGGCCCTGCTGACGCTGGCGCGAACCGAGATCGACGGCAACGTCCGGGCCATCGTGTCGCTGATTGCGATCGTCGGCACGATTCCCGTGCTGCTGATCGTCACCTTCTTCCTCGGGCTCGACGCGGTGGTGAAGCTGCTCGCCGTGCCGTTCGGCTCCGAGGCTCCGGCGGCGCTGATCGTCGCGGCGCCGTTCCTGGTCGTGGCCCTCGTGCTCGGCTGGTTCGGCCTGCGCCGGATGGCGCTGTCGAACCTCGAGCCGTGGCGGACCTGGCGGCAGGTGAAGCAGGACGCTCGCGAGGTCGTGCGGCCCCGGGCCTGACGGCCGTGAAGCGCGGGGCCGTCTACTGCGTCGGCGTGAGGATCGCGCTGAGGCCGGGCGCGAGCGGTACGTCGAGATAGCAGCGGAGGCCCTCGGCTTCGAAGGCGAGGTCGACGATCCCGTCGAGTTCGCGCCGCACGCCGCCGGAGATGAGGCGTGTCCCAAAACCGGCCCGGGCCGGCGGGTGGACCGGCGGGCCGCCGCTCTCCTGCCAGGTGAGGCGCAGGCGCGGCATGCCCGCCTCCGTCGTGACGAGAGACCACGAGACCCGCACGCGTCCGCCCGGTGCCGAGAGCGCGCCGTATTTGGCGGCATTCGTGGTCAGCTCGTGGATCGTCATGCCCAAAGCCAGGACATGGCGTGGGGATAGCGCGACGTCCGGCCCGTCGAGGCCGATCTGGTCGCCGTCGGTGCGGTAGGGGCTCAGCTCGCTCTCCAACACCTCGCTCAGGGAGGCGCCGCTCCAATCCTCGCGGGTCAGAAGGTCGTGGGTCTTCGACAGGGCCAGGATCCGCGCCTCGAGGACGCCTTCGGCGCCGCGGGACTGGCGGGCCAGGGCCTGCACGGTGGCCAGCGTGTTCTTCACCCGGTGGTTCAGCTCGTGCAGCATCGTGACCTGCTGCGCCTGCAGGGCGCGGCCGCGGCGGATCTCGGCATGCAGCTCGTCGGTGTTGCGCTGGAGCGTGGACGCCATCGTGTCGAGCTTGCGCCCGAGGCGGCCGAACTCCGTCATGCCGCGCAGGCCCGTGCGGGCGGAGAGATCGCCGTCCTGCCAGGCCGCCGCGACCCGGAGCAGGCGATCGATCGGGCGGCGGATGAACATCCGTCCGGCCAGGAGCGCCGCGGCCAGCGCCAGGACCGCGCCGAGGGCGATCAGCACCAGGCCACGGCGGGTGGCGGCATCGATATCGGCGAAGGCCGCCGCGCTGTCGCGCCCGACCATGAGGCGCACCCCGGCAAGCGCCCCGTCCGGCATCGCCGTGGCGATGATCCGGGTTCGGCCGTCGATATCCTCGGCGATGCGCACCGCGCCGTCCCGGGCCGTCCGCAGCGCGGCGCGCTCCGGCGGGATCGGCTTGCCGATCCAGTCCGCTCCGTCCGGGCGACGCGCGATGATCAGGCCGTCGCGGTCCGTGACCGTGATAGCCGTCTCGGCCTGGTGCAGGGTCTGCTCCAGATGGTCGGACAGCCAGTCGAGATCCACGGCGGCCAGGAGGACCCCGGTGGCGGGGCCGTCGCTCTCGTCCCGGCGGGCCACCACCCGGGCGAAGTGGATTGAGGGCAGCTTCGACACGGTGCCCAGCGCGTAACCGCCGACCGCGAAGCCGCCCGCCTCCAGGGCGCGGCGGTGATAGGCGCGGGCGCCGGTCGAATAGGCTCCCGGCACCGAGCCGGCGCTGTCGCAGATCACGGTACCGTCGGGATCCGTAAGCGCAAGCAGGATGACGTGCGGAAGCCGGGCGGCGGACCGCTTCAGGTAGGCCGTGCAGGCAGCGGGGTCGCGCACCTGGACGGAGGTATCGCCGGAGATGAGATCGAGGGCCTGCCGCATCCGCTCGGAGAGCTGGGCGAAATCCTCCGCGGCGCCGCGGACGGTGGCGAGCGCATCGGCGCGCACCGCCGCATCGCGGCTCGCGCGCAGGGCGACCTCATTGTAGCCCTGGATCGCCAGCGCCGGGGTCAGCGCCAGCAGCACCAGCAGCAGGATGCGGGTGGTGAGCGACATCGGCGGTCAGTCGAGGCCCGCGATCATGGCGCGCACCCGGGCGACCAGGGCCTCGACCGGGAACGGCTTGGTCATCATGCGCATGCCGGGCTCGAGATGGCCGTTGCCGAAGGTCGCGTTCTCGGCATAGCCGGTGATGAACAGCACCTTCAGGTCCGGCCGGTCCGGGCGGGCGGCATCGACCATCTGCCGGCCGTTGAGGCCGCCGGGCAAGCCGACATCGCTGATCAGCAGATCGATCCGCCCCGGCGCCCGCAGCAGGGCGAGGCCCGCTTCGGCATCCGCAGCCTGGAGCGCGGTGTATCCGAGGTCGCCCAGGACCTCGACGATCAGGTCGCGCACCACCGGATCGTCCTCCACCACGAGCACGGTCTCGCCACGCTCGGCCCGGTGCAGCTCGACGAAGCCGGGTTCTTCCGTCTCGGGCGGCGCGGCACCGTGGTAACGCGGCAGATAGAGCTTGACCGTGGTGCCGCAACCCGGCTCCGAATAGATCCGGACATGTCCGTCGGACTGCTTGGCGAAGCCGTAGATCATCGACAGGCCGAGGCCGGTGCCCTGGCCGAGGGGCTTGGTGGTGAAGAACGGATCGAAGGCCCTGGCGGCGATCTCGGGGCTCATGCCGGTCCCGGTATCGCTGACGCTGACGCAGACATACGCGCCCTCGTTCACCCCCGCGTTCTGGCGCGTATAGGCCCGGTCGAGCTGCGCGTTTCCGGTCTCGATCACAAGACGGCCGCCCTCAGGCATCGCATCCCGGGCGTTGATGGCGAGGTTGAGCAGGGCGTTCTCGAGCTGGTGCGGGTCGCACAGGGTCAGCCACAGGCCGCCGGCCGTGACGATCTCGAGATGGATCCGTTCGCCCAGCGTGCGCCGCAGCAGGTCTTCCATGCCGGTGATCAGCGGGTTGGCGGCGGTCGGCTGCGGCTCCAGCGGCTGGCGCCGGGCGAAGGCGAGGAGGCGGTGGGTCAGGGCCGAGGCACGGTTGGCCGACGACAGGGCCGCCCGGGCGTAGCGCTCGATCGCGTCGGTGCGGCCCTGCTGGATGCGGGTCTGCATCAGGTCGAGGGAGCCGACGATGCCGGTCAGCAGGTTGTTGAAGTCGTGCGCGATACCGCCGGTGAGCTGGCCGATCGCCTCCATCTTCTGGGCCTGCAGCAATTGCTCCTCGACCCGGCGCTGCTCGGTGAGATCCCGCCCGACGATGTAGAACAGCCCGGTTCCGGGATCGGGCACCGCCGTCCACATCACGACGCGGCGCTCGCCCGCACGGGTCAGGACGCGGTCGACGAAGCCCATCACCGTCTCGCCGGCCGACAGGCGGCCCACCACGTCGGCCATCTCGACGTGGTCCGCCGGATCGACGATGTCCAGGAACGGCCGGTCGAGCAGCTCCGCCTCGCTCCAGCCGAGCATGTGCGTCCAGGCCGGATTGACGGTCTTGAGGAAGCCGTCGAGGCCCGCCGTCCCCATCAGGTCGTTGGTCGTCTCCCACAGCCGGTCGCGCTCGCGGGTCCGCTGGGTGACCTCGGAGAGGAGCGCGGCCTCGACCCGCTTGCGGTCGGTGATGTCCTGCACGAAGACGTGGAAGCCGTCGACCGCCCCATCGGGACTCCGCCGGGGCAGGTAGCGGATCTCGGCGTCGCGGTGGCGCCCATCCTGGTGGGGCCAGGGGATCTCGAACCGGACGGCCTCGCCGGCGCGGGCGCGCTCGACATAGGGGCGCCGCAGCTCGAAGGCGGCGGGCCCGAGCAGCACGCGCACGTCCCGCCCCACGATCTCCGCGGCCGGACGGAAGAACCAGTCCTGATACGCCGCATTGGCGAAGCGGTAGATGTAGTCCCAATCGATGAAGGCGATGAGCACCGGCAGCGCGTCGGTGATGAGGCGCAGCTCGCGCTGGTTGGCCTCGGCCCGCTGCTCGGCGGATTTGTGGTCGGTGATGTCGCGCACCGCCCCGACGAAGCGGACCGGTTGCCCCGCGCCGTCGCGTTCGATCGCGCCGCGGCGGGCGATCCAGCGTTCCGCGCCGTCATCCGCCCGCCGGATCCGATAGGCGACGTCGGCATCGGTCAGGCCGGCGCCGCGGTCCGCCCACTGGGAGACGAAGCCGGCATCCTCCGGGATGACGAGGCGGGCGACCGCGTCGATCGGCAGCGTCTCCTGCTCGGCCAGCCCGTACAGGCGGAAGAAATGCGGCGTGGCGTGGATGACGTTCCGGTCCAGATCGATGGAGAACACGCCGACGCCGCCGGCCTCCTGCGCCCGGCGCAGGCGCGTCTCGGAGGTGCGCAGCGCCGCCTCGGCCCGGACCTGGGCACCGATCTCGGTGTTGACGCCGAACCAGCGCACCACCTGGCCGGAGGCGTCGCGCAGCGGCACGATCCGCGTCAGGAACGGCCGGAACACGCCGTCGGCCCCGCGCAGGGGGAAGACCATCTCGAACGGCTCGCCGGTGGCAATCGAGGCGGCCCAGACCGCCGTCACCCGCGGCAGCGCCTCCGGGTCGTGGACGCTCTGCCAGCCCCATCCGGCCATGGCCGCCTGCGTGGTCCCGCAGTAATCGAGCCAGCGCCTGTTGTACCAGTAAAGATAGCCGTCGCTGCGGGCGAGCCAGCACAGGATCGGGAGGTGGTCGGCGAGCCGGCGGAACTCGGAATCGTCGATCCGCGCCGGATCGGGCTCGGGCAGGATCGCGTCGATCCGGGCGGGCGCTTGCCAGAACGCGCGCGCGAAGGCGGTCTCGTCCCGCGGCGGCGCCTCGGTCGCGGCCTCCGCCCGAGCCGTAGCGAGCGCGGAGCGCAGGCGGGCGACTTCGTCCTCAAGGGCGCCGTTGCGGCGCCGGAGAGCCTCAGCCTCATCAGCGCTCAGGGTGCCGCTCACGGCCTGCGAGCCGTGCGGAATCGCCCGGGCACGGCCCGCGACACCGAGAGAATGCAATCGAAGGCTGTACGCCGGCTCATCTCGGCCTTGTTGCAGAACCGGCCGACGCTCGCCAGCCCGAACGCGGGCTCGGACTCGCTTCGCGGGCGGCCTTAATGTTCGCGGCTGCGCGTGGCCCCGGCCACGGGGCGCAAATGCAGGAAGCTGCGCTCGCCGGTGGCGGCCTCGGCCACGTGCTGGATCGTGTCGAGCAACTCGGTGACGGCCTGGGGCGCGGCCGGGCGGAACTGCGCCTTCGGCTCGACCCAGCGCTTCTGCGTGCGCCTCGCGGCGATCTGCGCCTCGCTCAGCGCATCGAAATCCCGGCGTCGAGTCATGGCTCAGCCCTCCGCCCGGGACTGTGTCGGCCCATGGTTGACGAAAGGTTAACAGGACCTCGCCGCCGTCGCCCGAAGGCGCACGGGCGAGGGGAGGGCCGGGGCGCATGCGCCCTAGAGCGGGCCGGCCCGAGCCGCCAAGGCCCGCGCCAGCTTGAGCAGCACCGCACGGATGTGCGCACGAAGCGGAGTGTCGTCGTCCATGCGTCGATCAACGGCGCAACTGGCGAAAACGTTTCACGATCAGGCCGTTGGTGCGCGTCGCTGCGCCAAAGCTCGACCGTAAGGAGAGCCCGCACGGCCGCCGGCCGATCCGGCCGTGACACTGCGATCAAAGAACCCGCCGCGGCAGGGCCGGGCGGGTCAAAGGTGATCTCGTCTCGGAGAAGGCCCGACGCTAGACGCCGCGCCCTGTGAGCGCATCCCCCATCCGAGGGACACAAGCCACACAATTTAGCGATCGCGATCCGCATCAGCCGGGAAGCCCGCCCCTCAGCCCCCGAACGCCCGGGGCGGGAGGCCCGCCACGCCGACATCGAGTTCGAACAGCGCCCCCGCGGACGGCTCGTGCTCGACACCCCGCGACGCCGACGTGACGAACAGCCGGTCGAGCCCGGGCCCCGCGAAGGCGCAGCTCGTGATGTTGGTGGCCGGCAACGAGATCGCCCGCACGAGACGCCCCTCCGGATCGACCCGGCTGATCCGGCCCGCCCCCCAATGGGCGATCCAGAGGCAGCCCTCGGCATCCGTGGTCATCCCGTCGGGCCAGCCCCAGGCCTCCGGAAAGCGCAGGAATTCGCGCTTGCCCGTCAGGCTGCCGTCGGCGGCGAGATCGAAGGCGAAGACAGTCCGGGCGGCGCTGTCGCTGTGATAGAGGATCCGGCCGTCGTGGCTGAAGGTCGGACCGTTGGCGACGCCGTAATCGCCGTCCATCCGCTGCCAGGTCAGGTCGGGATCGAGCCGGTGCAGGGCGCCCGAGATCGCGGTCTCGGCCTGGTTCATGCTCCCCGCCCAGATCCGGCCGGCATAGTCGACCTTGGCGTCGTTCAGGCGGTTGTCCGGATAGTCCGGCTCGGGATTTCCGATCGGCGTGACCTGGTCCGCCTCCAGATCGAACACCGCGAAGCCGCTCTTCAGGCCAATCACGAAGTCGCGCCGGCCGGCCCGGGGGATGATCCAGCCGATCGGCTCCGGGAACGGGCGCGTGCCGGTCTCGCCGCTCGCGAGGTCGAGCCAGCGCAGGGCGGGCGCCTCGATATCGACCCAGAACAGCCGCCCCCGTTCCGGCACCCAGACGGGTCCCTCGCCGAGCCGGTCGCGCTCGGCGCGGGCGACGACGCGAAACTGTGCCTCCATGGGATCGCCTTCTCTCGAGCGCCGGCCGCCTGACATCAACGGCTTGGAGCGACTTCCGATGGCGGCGCGACCGGGAACCGCTCCGGCCCGCCGCCTCACGCCGCATCGCGGATGGCAGCCGATCACATGCGGTCGGAGGCGCCCCGACCCGGCCGGCTGCCCCACAAAGCGAAGAACAGGACGTAGAGCTCGCAGGCGGCGGTGATCAGGAAGGAGTGCTGCAGGCCGAACCGGTCGGCGGCCCAACCCTGCACCACCACCAGGGAGCCCCCGGCGATCGCCATGATCAGCAAGCCCGCGCCTTCCTCGGTCAGCGGGCCGAGGCCGCGGATCCCTAAGGTGAAGATCGTCGGGAACATGACCGCGTGGAACAGCCCCACGGAGATCAGCGCCCACATCGCCAGCGGCCCCGTCGCGAAGGTCGCCACCAGCATCACCGTGAAGGCCGCGATGGCGGCGCCGGCCAGGACGGTCTCGGCGGACCGCCCCTGCATCAGGTAGCTGCCGACGAAGCGGCCGACCATCATCCCACCCCAGAGCAGGAACAGGTAGCGCGACGCCTCCGTATGCGTGAGGTTGCCGATCTCCGGCTGCGAGACGAAGTTGATGAACAGGTTCGACACGCCGATCTCGGCGATCAGGTAGATGAAGATCGCCGGCACGCCGAATACGAGGTTGCGGTGGCGCCAAAGCGACAGGCCCGCGCGCTCGGCCTTGGCGGCGCGCTTCGTGGCGCCTCCCGCACCGATGGCGGGCAGCGGGAAGCGGGCGATCACCACGGCAAGCACGACGAGGATCGCCGCCACGATCAGGTAGGGGAGTTGCACGGACTGCGCGTCGGCGAGCCGCTCGGCCGGGCTGAGGGTGGCGCCGGCCGCGACGTTGCCCGAGGCGGAGCGACCAAGGATCAGGTAGCCGCCGAACAAGGGCGCCAGGGTCGTGCCGAACGAGTTGAACGCCTGGACGAGGTTGAGGCGCGCCGGGGCGGTCTCCGGCGGTCCGACCACGGCCACGTAGGGGTTGGCGGCGACCTGAAGCAGGGTGATGCCGCTCGCGATCACGAACAGGGCGGTGAGCGTGATCGCGTACGAGACCTGATGGGAGGCCAGGACCATGCCGAGCGTGCCCAGCGCCATGATGCCAAGGCCCACCACCAGCGCGCGCTGATAGCCGATGCGCTCGATCAGCTTCGCCGCCGGGATCGAGGCCACGAAATACGCGATGAACCACACCGACTCGATCAGCGTGGTCTGCGTATAATCGAGGTCGAACACGCTCCGGAGATGAGGGAGCAGCGTGTTGTTGATGACCGTGATAAAGCCCCACATGAAGAAGAGGCTTGCGAGCAGCGAGAGGGCGGGGCGGTAGCTGCTCTGATCGCGCGTCGCGGTCCCCGCCGCGGGCGCTCCGATGCTCGCGATCGGTCCTGCCATCAAACGTTTCCCCTCATCGAGGCCGCCTTGCCGGGCCCCTTGTTGTGGAATTCATTTGTATGAGTATATAGCGGAATTGCGGACGTCAACCGCGGCACCCGTGAGGGCCGGCGCATGGTCGGCCAGGCGGGAGCGAGCGTCTTGAGGGGGGAGCGGATGCGTGGAGTCGGAGCTGTCGCGCTGGGCGCCTGCGCGGCGATCCCTGCGGTCGCCCAGGCATCCGAACCGGTCCGGACCGTGTTCGGCACCTTGCCGGACGGCCGCACGGTCGAAGAGGTGACGCTCGCCAACGGCAAGGGGGTCACCGCCCGGGTGATCTCCTGGGGCGCCCTGCTGCGGACCCTCGAAGTCCCGGACCGTGCCGGAAAACCCGCCGACATCGTCCTCGGCTACAAGGATCTCGCCAGCTACCTGGCCAAGCCCAACTATTTCGGGGCCAGCATCGGCCGCTACGCGAACCGGATCCGGGCCGGCCGCTTCACGCTCGACGGCCAGACCTACGCGCTCGCGACCAATGACGGTCCCAACACCTTGCACGGCGGCACCGCCGGCTTCGACAAGCGGCTCTGGACCATCACCGAGGTCAAGGGCGGCGCCACGCCGTCGGTCACCCTACGTTACGTCAGCCCCGACGGCGAGGAGGGGTATCCCGGTACGCTCACGGTCACGGCCACCTACGCGCTGGACGCCGCCAATACGCTGACCGTCACCTATCAGGCGACCACCGACAAGCCGACCATCGTCAACCTGACCAATCACAGCTTCTTCAATCTCGCCGGCGAAGGTTCGGGGCGATCGATCCTGGACAACATCCTGACCATCCCGGCCGAGCGCTACACCCCGGTCGACGCCACGCTGATCCCCACGGGCGAGCATGTCCCAGTGGCGGGCACGCCGTTCGACTTCCGCACACCGACCGTGATCGGGTCGCGCATCCGCGACGGGCGGGACATCCAGATCGTGCGCGGGCGCGGCTACGATCACAACTGGGTCGTGACCGACAAGCCAACCGCCGAGCCGCACCTCGTGGCCCGGGTCGAGGATCCCGCATCGGGCCGGGTCCTCGAGGTCGCCAGCAACCAGCCCGGCGTCCAGTTCTACGCGGGCAACTTCCTCGACGCGACAGCGGTGGGCAAATCCGGTCTCGCTTACCGGCAATCGGATGCCCTGGCGCTCGAACCCGAGTTGTTCCCTGACACGCCGAACCAGCCGGCCTTCGGCTCGGCCCGGCTCGACCCGGGCGCGACCTATCGGAACGTCATCACTTACCGCTTCTCCACCAGCTCCGCCCACCGGACCCACGAGAAATGACCGATCACCCGAAGACCCGGCCCCTGCGTTCGCGCGCCTGGTTCGACAACCCCGACAATATCGACATGACGGCGCTCTATTTGGAGCGCTACCTGAACTTCGGACTGAGCCTGGAGGAGCTGCGTTCGGGCAGGCCGATCATCGGCATCGCCCAGACCGGGTCCGACCTGTCGCCGTGCAACCGGCACCACCTTGTCCTGGCGGAGCGCGTGCGCGAGGGCATCCGCGAGGCCGGCGGCATCGTGCTCGAATTCCCGGTCCATCCGATTCAGGAGACCGGCAAGCGGCCCACCGCCGGCCTCGACCGCAACCTCGCCTATCTCGGCCTGGTCGAGCTCCTGTACGGGTACCCCCTCGACGGCGTGGTCCTGACCACCGGTTGCGATAAGACCACCCCGGCCTGCCTGATGGCGGCCGCCACCGTGAACATCCCGGCCATCGCCCTGTCGGTCGGCCCGATGCTGAACGGCTGGTACAAGGGCCAGCGCACCGGTTCCGGGACCATCGTGTGGCGCGCGCGCCAGATGCTGGCCGCCGGGGAGATCGACCACGAGGGCTTCATCAAGCTCGTCACCTCGTCCGCCCCCTCCACCGGCTACTGCAACACGATGGGTACGGCGACGACCATGAACGCGCTCGCCGAGGCGCTCGGCATGATGCTGCCGGGCTCGGCGGCGATCCCGGCGCCCTACCGCGACCGGCAGGAAGTCGCCTACCGCACGGGCAAGCGCATCGTCGAGATGGTGGTTGAGGACCTCAAGCCGACCGACATCCTGACCCGCGAGGCGTTCCTCAACGCGATCGTCCTCAACTCGGCGATCGGCGGCTCCACCAACGCCCCGATCCACCTGGCCGCGCTCGCCCGCCACGCGGGGGTCGAGCTCGACATCGCCGACTGGCAGACCCACGGCCTCGACGTGCCGCTCCTGGTCAACCTGCAGCCGGCGGGCGAGTATCTCGGCGAGGATTATTACCGCGCGGGCGGCCTCCCGGCGGTGGCCGCGCAGCTGATGCGGCGCGGGCTGCTCCACGAGAACGCCCTGACGGTGAACGGCCGCACCATCGGGGACAATTGCCGCGGCGCGGTGATCGAGGACGAGGATGTGATCCGGCCGATCGACCGGCCGCTGAAGGAGGCCGCGGGCTTCCTGGTGCTGCGCGGCAACCTGTTCGACGCGGCGATCATGAAGACCAGCGTGATCGGCGAGGAGTTCCGCGAGCGCTACCTGTCGAATCCCGAGGATCCGGAGGCGTTCGAGGGCCGGGCCGTGGTGTTCGACGGTCCGGAGGATTACCACCACCGGATCGACGATCCGGCGCTGGCGGTCGACGAGAACAGCATCCTGATCATGCGCGGCGCCGGCCCGGTCGGCTATCCGGGTGCGGCGGAAGTGGTGAACATGCGCCCGCCCGCCTACCTGATCCGCTCAGGCGTGCACGCGCTGCCCTGCCTGGGCGACGGGCGACAATCCGGCACCTCGGCCTCGCCCTCGATCCTCAACGCCTCGCCCGAGGCGGCGGTGGGCGGCGGCCTCGCGCTGCTGCGCACCGGCGACCGGGTGCGGATCGACCTGAAGCGCGGCACCGCCGACATGCTGCTCGACGCGGACGAGATCGAGCGTCGGCGCAAGGCCCTGGAGGAAGCCGGGGGATACGCCTATCCGGCATCCCAGACCCCGTGGCAGGCGATCCAGCGCGCAACCGTCGGGCAGATGCACACCGGCGCGATCCTAGAGGGCGCCGAGCGCTTCCAGCGGATTGCTCAGACCAACGGTGTCCCGCGGGACAACCACTGACGAGAAGCCCCGCCGCCATCCCGGCGGCGGCGCTCACGCCTTCAGCGAGAGCTCGGTGTCGGCGAGTGCCAGGCGGACGAGCTCGGTCATCGCCGCACGCGCCGCCGCGGGATCCCCGGCCACGATCGCCTCGTACAGGATCCGGTGGTCCGGCATCGGGTCACGGGGCAGGGCGCTGCGACGCTGCTTGAAGATCGTCGTCCAAGTCACGGCGGCCGCGATAGAACTCGACAGGGCCATCAGCGGCCCGTTGCGGGCCGCTTCCAGGATCGTGTTGTGGAACGACTGGTCGGCGGCCCGCCCGATCTCGGTGGCGAGGCCGTAGCGGCCCATCTCCTCCAGGGCGTGCCCCATCCGGGAGATGTCGAGCCCCGAGCGCCGCTCGGCCGCCAGGGCCGCCGCCGCCGGCTCGACGATCATCCGCAGTTCGAACAGGTCGCGGATGAACGTTTCGCTGGGCTCCGCCTCGAAGGCCCAGGCGAGGATGTCGGGATCGAGCAGGTTCCAGCGGCTGCGCTGGGTCACCCGGGTCCCCGTGCGGGGCCGGCTCTCGACCAGCCCCTTGGCGCTCAGGATGCGCACCGCCTCGCGATAGGCGGTGCGTGAGACCTTCAACTGCTCCGAGAATTCAATCTCGCCGGGCAGCACGTCTCCCGGCGCGTACCGGCCGGCCAGGATCGCGACGCCGAGATCACGGGCGACCGAGCCGTGAATGCGGCGCGAGCCCGAGGCCAGCGGCAGCTTGATATCCTCGTACCCAGGATCCCCCCTCACCCGACACCTCCAGTCCGAGCCGCCAGGACGGGGCAGGATCGCCGCGATCGTACCTGGAAGTTGTAGGAGCGCAAGCGCCGACACCCGCAGGCATCATAGTGCCGAGACGCTTGCAGCCACTGCACAACTGCTCTAAGTTATTTGTATGAGTAAAGAGCTGAGTGTGAGCGCGGAGATTCGCGGCGCGATCCTGATCGGCGCCGAGGCGGCGACCACGACCGATACGTTCCGGGCCGTCGATCCCGCAAGCGGGGCGGCGTTGGAGCCGGCCTTCTCGGCCGCCGGGCCGGAGCAGGTCGAGGCCGCCTGCGCGCTTGCGGATGCGGCGTTCCCGAGCTTTTCCGAATCGACTCCCGAGCTGCGCGCCGGCTTCCTGGAGACCGTCGCGCAGGCCGTGGGCGATCTCGGCGAATCGCTGATCGCGCGGGCCATGGCCGAGACCGGGCTGCCGCGGGCCCGGCTCGAGGGGGAGCGCGCCCGCACCATCGGCCAGCTGCGTCTGTTCGCGCATGTCGTTCGCGCGGGCGATTGGGTCCAGGCCACGATCGATCCGGCGCAGCCCAAGCGCACGCCTCTGCCGCGTCCCGATCTGCGTCGGCGCCACGTCGCCCTCGGCCCGGTTGCCGTGTTCGGCGCCAGCAACTTCCCGCTCGCCTTCTCGGTAGCCGGGGGTGACACCGCCTCGGCGCTGGCCGCCGGCTGCCCGGTCGTGGTCAAGGGCCACCCGGCCCATCCCGGAACCGGCGAGCTGGTGGCCCGGGCGGTCCGGGCGGCCGTCGCGGCCAGCGACCTGCATCCGGGCGTGTTCTCCTATCTGCCGGGTCCGTCGAACGTCCTCGGAACGGCGCTTGTCGCCGATGCGCGGATCAAGGCGGTGGGCTTCACCGGCTCGCGGGGGGGCGGCCTCGCCCTGATGCGGGTGGCGGCGGGACGCCCCGAGCCGATCCCAGTCTATGCCGAGATGAGCGCGGTCAATCCCGTCCTGCTGCTGCCCGGCGCCTTGCGGGCGCGGAGTGCCGCGCTGGCGACCGGCTTCGTCCAGTCCCTGACGATGGGGTCGGGGCAGTTCTGCACCAATCCAGGCCTGCTGATCGGTATCGCGGGTTCCGACCTCGACGCCTTCGCGGAGGCTGCCGCGGCGGCGATCCGCGAGAGCGCGCCGCACGCGATGCTGACCGCCGACATCCGCACCCGCTTCGAGCGCGGCGTCGCCGAGATGGCGGCCCGCCCGGGCGTGACCGTGGCGGCGCGCGGGGCGACGGCCGGCCCGGGCGGTGCGCCCGCGGCCCTGCTGCGCACCGACGGTGCGCGGTTCCTGGCGGATGCCAGCCTCACGGAGGAGATGTTCGGCCCCGCCGCGATCCTGGTGGCGGCCGCGGATTTCGACGAGGTCAAGCGCATCATCGCGGCGCTCCCGGGCCAGCTCACCGCGACGCTGCATCTCGACCGCGCCGACGAGCACATCGCCGCCGGCCTGGTCCCGGCGCTGGCCCGCAAGGCCGGCCGGATCCTGGCCAATGGCTGGCCCACCGGCGTGGAGGTGGCGCCCGCGATGGTCCATGGCGGGCCGTTCCCGGCGACGTCCGACGGGCGCAGCACCTCGGTCGGCACCCTGGCGATCGAGCGCTTCCTGCGACCGGTCTGCTACCAGGACCTGCCCGACGCGCTGCTGCCGCAGCCCCTGCGCCCGGACAATCCCTGGCATCTCACCCGCAGGGTCGACGGCACCATCAGCCCGGCCTTCGACCGCTGACGCGCCGGCGCGCGGCACACCTGAATCTGAGCCGGCCCGATGAAGGCCGGCCCTGGGAGAACCGAGATGGGGCAATCACTCCTACAATTCCGCGCGCCCGACAAGCGGCGGGGTGTAGCGATCCTGCAGCGCGGCGTGGCGCGGGTCGTGGTCGGCGCGGACAGCGTCCTCGACCTGGCCCGGCGGGCCCTGGCGGCGGGCGACAGCCTGGCCGAGACGGCAACCCGGCTCGGCCTCGGTGACACCGTGGATCTCGACGCCGTGCGGCTGCTGCCGCCGGTCGATCATCCGGATCCCGCGCATCTGCTGCTCAGCGGCACCGGCCTGACGCATCTCGGCTCCGCCGAGGGTCGCGACAAGATGCACCGCGCCGCGGCGGCGGACCAGGCCCCGACCGATTCCATGCGGATGTTCCAGATGGGCGTGGAGGGCGGCAAGCCCGCCCCGGGCGAGTCCGGGGTCCAGCCCGAATGGTTCTACAAGGGCGACGGCGACGCGATCGTCGGCACCGGCGAGCCGCTCCTGTCGCCCGCCTTCGCCCTCGACGGCAGCGAGGAGCCCGAGATCGCCGGCATCTACCTGATCGACGCGGACGGTACGCCGGTGCGCCTCGGCTTCGCCCTGGCGAACGAATTCTCGGACCATGTGACCGAGCGCGGCAATTACCTGTGGCTCGCCCATTCGAAGCTTCGTCCGGCAGCGCTCGGCCCGGAACTGTGGCTGGGGGCTCTGCCCGCCGATGTGCGCGGCTCCAGCCGCATCCGGCGCGACGGCGCCGTGCTGTGGGAGAAGCCGTTCCTCTCGGGTGAGGCGAACATGTCCCACACGATCGAGAACCTCGAGCGGCACCACTTCAAATACCCCCAGTTCCGCCGCCCCGGCGACCTGCACGTCCACTTCTTCGGCACCGCGACCCTGTCGTTCACCGACGGCATCACGGCGCGGCCCGGGGACGTGTTCGAGATCGAGGCGGCCCCCTTCACCCTGCCGCTGCGCAATCCCCTGGCGGTGGCGCCCGCCCGCGACCTGTCCGTGAAGGTTCTCTGAGATGTCGGCTTCGAACGGGACGATCCGCATCGGGCTGGTCGGCGTCGGCAAGATCGCCCGCGACCAGCACCTGCCGGTCATCGGCGCTTCGCCGGACTACACCCTGACCGCCGTGGCGAGCCGCGAAGGCCGTTACGAGGGGGTGCCGAACTACCGCACGCTGACCGAGATGCTGGCGAGGCAGCCCGACCTCGACGCGGTCGCCCTGTGCCAGCCGCCGCAGGTGCGCTTCTCCGCCGCCCTCGAGGCGATCGAGGCCGGCCGGCACGTCTTCCTGGAGAAGCCCCCCGGGGCGACCCTGGCGGAGGTCGGGATCCTGGTCGAGGCCGCGCGGGCGCGGGGCGTCAGCCTGTTCGCCAGCTGGCACTCCCGCTACGCCCCCGGCGTCGAGCCGGCGCGGCAGTGGCTGTCGGGCCGCCGGATCCGGTCGGTGGCGATCGCCTGGATGGAGGATGTCCGGCACTGGCATCCGAACCAGGCCTGGATCTGGCAGGCCGGGGGCATGGGCGTGTTCGATCCGGGGATCAACGCCCTGTCGATCGCCACGCACATCCTGCCGCCCTTCTTCCTCACCGGCGCGACCCTCTCGATCCCGGAGAACCGGCAGGCGCCGATCGCCGCCGACCTGAGCTTCGCCGACGCCGCCGGCACCTCGATCCAGGCGGTGTTCGACTGGCGCCAGACCGGCCCGCAGACCTGGGACATCCGCGTCGATACCGAGGACGGCCTGCTGGTGCTCTCGGAAGGCGGCGGCGTCCTCACCATCGACGGCAAGCCGCAGCCGCTGCCGCCGGAGGCCGAATATCGCGGCCTCTACGACCGTTTCGCCGCCCTCGTCCGATCCGGCACGAGCGACGTCGACCTGAACCCGCTGATCCACGTCGCCGACGCCTTCCTGCGCGGCGAGCGCCGCACCGTGGAGGCCTTCACGGACTGACCGGAGGGATCCCGGCGGAACACCAACGCGACAGAGCCAATCAGGGCCGCGCGTTACTAAGGGGGAGTCACTGTTATGGGAAAGTACACGCGATGGGCGGCGCTCGCATTGTGCGCCGCGACGCTCTCGGGGGGCATCCGCTCGGCCGAGGCTCAGGATGCCGACGCGCCTGACGGCGGGCCGAGCTTGGTGAACCCGGGCCCGAAGGCGAGCCCGGCCGCGAAGGCCAAGTATCGGGCGAATCGCGCGCGGCGACGGACCATCCGCGAGTCGCGGAGCGCGGCCGGCGCCAGCAGCGCGGCGGCCTCGATCGACGTGCAGGGCAACAGCGCGACACCGCCCGGCCTGCCGCCAGGGACGTTCTATCTCGGCAACGGGATCAGCATGATCCTGAACTACACCGGCGAATTCGCCGCGAACCCGTCCGGCGGCATCCGGCAGGGATCGGCCTATGCCGGCCAGGTCGTGTTCGGTCTCGACGCCGACCTCGGCCGGCTCGCCGGGATCGACGGTGGCTCGTTCCACACCATCGTGACCCAGCGTCACGGCCGCAGCCTTGCGCAAGACCGCATCGGCTTCGACGGAAGCGTGCAGGAGATCTACGGCGGTGGCCAGACGGCGCACCTCACCTCGGTCTCTTACGAGCAGAAGCTGTTCGACAACCGCCTCGACATCGAGGTCGGCCGCCTATTGGCCAATCCGAACTTCCTTGGCTCGCCGCTCTATTGTAATTTCCAGAACAACGCAACCTGCGGCGCACCGAAATCGATCTTCAAGCTGACAAACTTCACCTATTGGCCGATCTCAACCTGGGGCGCCCATGCCAAGGCCTGGCTCACCGACAAGGTGTTTGTCCATGCCGGCGTCTACGAGGTGAATCCCCGCGACCAGCAGCCCAACCAGAACGGCATCGACTGGTCGACCCGGGGCGCCACCGGCGTCTTGATCCCGGTGGAGGCGGGCTACTCGACCAATTTCGGCAACGACCCGCTCCCGCGCAACTACAGTGTCGGCGTGGTCTTCGATCAGTCCGATTATAAGGATCCGGTCTACGACGTGCGCGGCGGCCTGCGCGTGTTCAGCGATCTCGACCCGCTGACGCGGTTCGGTCGGTCGGCGGTCTATGCCCGGTTCGACCAGATGGTGTGGCGTCCGGATCCGACCAGCGCGCAAGGCCTGTCGGTGTTCGGCGTCGCGTTGGGCGGCACCGGTGGGCGGCAGATCCAGGATTACTTCCTAGAGGGCGGCGCCGTCCTGACCGGCACCTTCTCGGGCCGGCCCTACGACACCCTCGGGTTCGTGTTCGCCATGGAGAAGCTCTCGCCCCTCGGCTCGGCCGGGATCCGGGCGGCCCGGGCTTCCTACGGGCTGAGCAGCCGCAACGTCGATACGCTGCAGACCATCCTGGAGCTGAGCTACGGCATCCAGCTCACCCCGGCGGTGCGGCTGATGCCGAACCTGCAATACGTGATCGGCCCGGATCAGACCCGCTTCCCGCTCCGGCCGAAGCCGATCCCGGACGCCTTCGTCATCGGCGCGAAGCTCTCGGTCGACCTGTTCACGCTGGGCGGCCTGGCCAAGGGCCCCGGAAGCCTCTGACCCCAGGCGCATCACGACACCGCCCGCGACTCCGCCCTCGGCGGGCGCGCGGGCGGATGTGTCAGCCGATCGGCGCGCGCGGAAGGCTCCGCGCGCGCCGATCGCGTTTCAGCGGGGCGCGCTCTGCGCGGGCAAGGAGGGGGGGGGGCCCGAATATCCCACGCCCCGGCCCGCGCGTGGAACCACGCCCCCGGTCGCAGGTTGTCCAGCAGATTGTAGCTGTTCTAATTCGCAAGAGAGAACGGCACGCCGCCGAACCGACATGGAGCATCCGACATGGCCAGCGCGAACTGCGAGAGCTGCAAGTTCTTCGACGAGCACAAGGGCAACGGCGCGAGCGCCCAGGGCGATGCCGGCCTGTGCCGCTTCAACCCGCCGGTCAGCCAGCCGGCTCCGGAATCCAAGGGCCTGTGGCCGGTCGTCACGACCAACGATTGGTGCGGCCACTTCACGGCCGAGATGACCGCAGCCGAGTAAGCCCAGCGGCCCGCACCGTCGCGGCGCAGAGGCTGCGGCGATGGTGAGGCTGGAGGCGACCCCTTCGACACCGTCGGACGATCAGGGCCAGCCGTCGAGGCTGGCCCTTTTTCGTGCGCCCAATCCCGGGCGCGCGCTCAGGATGAGGCGCGGGACCGCCCGAGCGCGATCAGCGGAGTCGGGCTCGGCAGCAGGGCCGGCCCGACAGCACGATCGATCTCCGAACAGACCCATCGGAGGCATCCGGTTCTCTCTCGAAGCCGAGCGATGGATCGAACCCGCGTCGGAAGCGGGCCGCACGTCCTATTGGGCGGCCATTCGCCAGCGGAGCGCTCGGAACGCGAGATGAAAACACGCTTCCAATCGGCGTTTGCGAGGAGAACATTTTTCTATTCGCGACGAATTCGAAAAGCGGTTTCATTGACGTTGTGCAGTGCAGCCAGCAATTCTAGCAGCCTATTCGGATAACCGGTCGCGTCACTGCCGCTCGTCATCGAGCAGGACGGCCCGGCATTGTCGCAAGGCTTCTGCAATGACACGACCGAGACTCGTCGGGCTGAGCGCGAATGTTCAGCGCCCGTCCAAGACCCGCACGCTGGTCGACGCGGTGCTGCACGAGGCCTGCGCCCAGGCGACGTTCGACGGGCGCATCTTCGACTTCGTCGATGCCGGCTCCGGGCTCGGGGCCGCCTGGACCCGCGATCAGCTGCCGCTGCCGGCCCGCCGCGTGCTCGACGCGATCGAGGAGGCGGACGGGCTCGTGGTCGGCTCGCCAGTCTACAAGGGGGCCTATACCGGCCTGTTCAAGCACCTGTTCGATCTGGTCGATCCCACCGCGCTGGCCGGCAAGCCCGTGGCCATCGTCGCCACCGGCGGCGGCGCGCGCCATGCCCTGGTGGTCGAGCACGCCTTCCGGCCGCTCTTCGGCTTCTTCGGCGCGCTGCAGATCCCGACCGCGGTCTACGCGTCCGACGCGGATTTCAGCGACGGCGTGCTGGTCGAGGCCGGCGTGCGCGCCCGCGCCGCGGAGGCCGGCGCCCAGCTCGCCGCCCTGCTGCTGCACCGGGCGGCCGCGACGACCGGCCCGGCCGAACTCGCCGCCGCCGAGTGAGCCCGGCGATGCTCGCCCGCCGCACCTTCCTGGCCGCGTCCCTTGCGGCCGTTCCGGCTCTGCGGGGCGCTCGCGCGGCCGAGCCCGGCCTGCTGCGCATCGGGTACCAGAAGAACGGCATCCTGGTGGTGGCCAAGCAGCAGGGGATCATCGAGCGGCGCCTGGACTCCCTGGGCCACCGGGTACGCTGGGTCGAGTTCTCGTTCGGTCCGCCCCTGGCCGAGGCTCTGTCCGTCGATGGGCTGGACTTCGGCCTGCTCGGCGACGCGCCGCCGATCTTCGCCCAGGCCGGGCGCTCCAACCTCGTCTACGTGGCGGCCCAGGAAGGAGGCGGTTCCGGCGCCGGGATCCTCCTGCCCAAGGGCTCGACCCTGCGCAGCCTCGCCGACCTGAAGGGCAAGCGTGTCGCCTTCGCCAAGGCGACGAGCGCGCACAACCTCACGGTGGCGGCCCTGGAGAAGGCGGGGCTGAGCTACACCGATATCGAGCCGGTCCTGCTGGCGCCGGCCGATGCCGCGGCGGCCTTCGCCCGCGGCAGCATCGACGCCTGGACGACCTGGGACCCCTATCTCGCCATCGCCGAGGAGCAGGACGGCGTGCGCGTGCTGGCCCTGGCCAGCGCGATCACCCCGCAGAACAATTTCCTCGTCGCGAACCGGGCCTTCGCGGAGACGCACGGCCCGGTGCTCACCGCGGCGATCGACGCGCTGGGCGAGGTGGCGGCTTGGTGCCGGCAGAACCGCGGCGACGTCGCCGCGATCCTGTCGCAGGGCACCGGCGTGCCGCTGCCGGCCACCCGCCGGGCGGTGGACCGCAACGATTTCGTGATCGGACCGATGACCGCGCGCGTCACCGCCGAGCAGCAGGCCATCGCCGACCGGTTCTACGCCCTGAAGCTGATCCCGAAGCCGATCCACGTCGCCGACGCGGTCTGGACGGCACCCGCCCGCAATGGCTGAGCGCATGTCCGATCGACCGTCCTCCCCAAGCCCGTTCGGGCTCGCGCCGACCCGTCGCCGCCTCCTGTCCGCGGGGCTGGGCCTCGCGGCGGCCAGTACCCTGCGCCCGGCCCTGGCCGCGGGCGGCACCGTCCGGGTCGGCTACCAGAAATATGGCTCCCTCGTCCTGCTGAAGGGTCGCGGCACCCTCGAGACGGCGCTCCAGCCCCTCGGCTACACGGTGGCGTGGTCGGAATTCCCGTCCGGGCCGCCGCTGATGGAGGCCCTGAATGCCGGGGCGGTGGATTTCGGCTCGGCCGGCGAGGCGCCCCCGATCTTCGCGCAGGCCGCGAGCGCGGAGCTGCGCTACGTCGCCACCGAGCCGCCGGCTCCCCGGGGCGAGGCGATCCTAGTGCCCAAGGACAGCCCGGTCCGCAGCGTCGCCGACCTGCGCGGCCGGACGCTCGCCCTGAACAAGGGCTCGAACGTCCACTTCCTGGTGGTGCGGGCGCTGGAGCAGGCCGGGCTGCCCTACGACGCGGTGAAGTTCGCCTTCCTGGCCCCGGCCGACGCCAACGCCGCCTTCGTGCGCGGCTCCGTCGACGCCTGGGCGATCTGGGATCCCTATCTCGCCGCCGCCGAGCGCGCCACCGGTGCCCGGGTGCTGGCGGATGCGCAGGGCCTCGCGCCCAACCGCCAATTCTACCTGTCCCGCCGCGGCTTCACCGATGCCAATTCGGAGGTCGTCGCGATCGTCCTCAAGGCAATCGGGGAGGTCGATACCTGGGCGGCCGGCCATGCCGAGACCGTGGCGGCGGAACTTGCGCCCTCCGTGGGCATTCCAGCCCCCGTGCTCCGCGTCGCCCTCGACCGCTTGTCCTACGGGGTCACACCCCTGGATGCCGCGGCGGTGGCCGACCAGCAGCGCGTGGCCGACGCCTTCCATAGCCTCGGCCTGCTGCCGAAGCCGATCCGCGTAGCCGACGCGGTCTGGACGCAGCCCGAGCGCCGGGCGGAGAACCGATGATGCGACCGACTGCCCTCGACCGCCTGCGCGACACCGCCGTGCCCTGGCTCCTGCCGGTCGCGATCCTGCTGGGCTGGCAGGCCGCGGTCTCCGCCGGCCTCGTCTCCAACCGGTTCATGCCGGCGCCCCTGGACGTGGTTCGGGCCGGTTGGGAGGCCGGGCGCACCGGTGAGCTCTGGACCAACCTCTGGGTCAGCACCCTGCGGGCCCTGTCGGGCTTCGCGGTGGGCGGCGGCATCGGCTTCGCGCTAGGCCTCGCCAACGGTCTGTCCCGCCTGTCGGAACAGCTGACCGACACCTCGGTGCAGATGGTGCGCAACGTCCCCCATCTGTCGCTGATCCCGCTCGTGATCCTGTGGTTCGGGATCGGCGAGGAGGCCAAGCTGTTCCTGGTGGCGCTCGGCGTGTTCTTCCCGATCTACGCCAACACCTTGCACGGCATCCGCTCGGTGGACCCGGCGCTGGTGGAGATGGGCCGCGTCTACGGCATGTCGCGGACCGAGCTGTTCACCAAGGTGGTGCTGCCCGGCGCCCTGCCGTCGATCTTCGTTGGTTTGCGCTACGCGCTCGGCATCATGTGGCTGACGCTCATCGTCGCCGAGACGATCTCCGCCTCGTCGGGGCTCGGTTACATGGCCATGCAGGCCCGCGAGTTCATGCTGGTCGATGTCGTGGTGCTGGCGATCCTGATCTACGCCGCCCTGGGCAAGCTCGCGGACGCGCTGACGCGCCAGCTCGAGCGCGCCTGCCTCGCCTGGAACCCCGCCTACAGGAGCGCCTGATGCTGCTCGACGCCCTTCGCCGCGAGGCCCCGACCGATCTCGTCCCGGAAACCCCGGTCGTTGACGCGCCCCCCGCGCCGGCGCCTCGACCGACGGACGCTGCCGGCCGCGGCATCGCCGTGACGGCCCGCGACCTGCGCAAGAGCTTCGACGGCCACGCCGTCATCGAGGGGCTCGACCTCTACCTGCCGGCCGGCGGCTTCACCGCCGTGGTCGGGCGCTCCGGCTGCGGCAAGAGCACCCTGCTGCGGCTGATCCTCGGGCTGGAGACGCCCACCGGCGGCCGGATCGTGCTCGAAGGGCCGCAGACCGGCCCGCGTCGGAGCGAGCCGCCGAAGCGGATCATGTTCCAGGAGCCGCGCCTGCTGCCCTGGGCCCGGGTCGTCGACAACGTCGCGGTCGGCCTTTCCGGCCACGGCTCCCGGGCCGAGCGCCGGGAGCGGGCGCTGGCCGCCCTGGCCGAGGTCGGCCTGGCCGACAAGGCGGGACAATGGCCCGCGACTCTCTCGGGCGGCCAGCGTCAGCGCGTGGCGCTCGCCCGGGCGCTGGTGAGCCGGCCGGGCCTGCTGGCCCTCGACGAGCCCCTCGGCGCCCTCGACGCGCTGACCCGCATCGGCATGCAGGACCTGATCGAGCGGATCTGGCTGGCACAGGGCTTCACCGCGCTGCTCGTCACACACGACGTCGCCGAGGCGGTGGCGCTCGCCGACCGCATCCTGGTGGTCGAGGCCGGCCGCATCGCCCTCGACCTGCGGGTCGACGTGCCGCGCCCGCGCCGGCGCGGCGATCCGGATCTGGCGCGCCTCGAAGGGCGTATCCTCGATCATCTGCTCGGCGCGCAGCCGACCCTCTGACCGCGGGCCGCCGTTTCCCGGAAGCGGCGGCCTGCCCTAGCTCTTGGTGATCGCCGGATGCGAGAAGTCGGATCCGGCTTTTCCGCATCCGGCTCACGGCCGCAATGGAGACCCCGATGACCGCGACGAATGACGGGCGCGCCGACGTCCTCTGGTTCCTGCCGACCCACGGCGATGGCCGCTATCTCGGCGCCCAGGAAGGGGCCCGCGAAGTCTCGATCGACTACCTCCGGCAGATCGCCCAGGGCGCCGACGAGCTCGGCTATTACGGCGTGCTGCTGCCGACCGGGCGCTCCTGCGAGGATTCCTGGATCGTCGCCTCGGCGCTGGCGCCGCTCACCAAGCGGCTGCGCTTCCTGGTGGCGGTGCGGCCCGGCCTGATGGAGCCGTCCGCGGCGGCCCGCATGACCGCGACGCTCGACCGGGTCTCGGACGGGCGCCTCCTGATCAACGTCGTCACCGGCGGCGATCCGGTGGAGCTGGCCGGCGACGGCGTGTTCCTGTCCCACGACGAGCGCTACGCCGTCACCGACGAGTTCCTGACGATCTGGCGCGGCCTGCTCTCGGGCGAGACCGTGACCTTCCAGGGCAAGCACCTGCGCACCGAGAACGGCCGGGTGATCTTCCCGCCGGTGCAGAAGCCCTATCCGCCGCTGTATTTCGGCGGCTCGTCGCCGGCCGGGATGGAGGTCGCGGCCGAGCATTGCGACGTCTACCTCACCTGGGGCGAGCCCCCGGCCCAGGTCGCGGAGAAGATCGCCGCCGCCCGTCAGGCCGCGGAGGCCAAGGGCAAGACCTTCTCCTACGGCATCCGCCTGCACGTGATCGCCCGGGAGACCGAGGCCGAGGCCTGGGATGCCGCGGAGAAGCTGATCTCGAAGCTCGACGACGCCACCATCGCCAAGGCGCAGGAGACCCTGAAGCGGCAGGATTCGGTCGGCCAGAGCCGCATGATGGCGCTCCACGGCGGCAACCGCGACAAGCTCGTGGTCTCCCCCAACCTCTGGGCCGGGGTCGGGCTGGTGCGCGGCGGCGCCGGCACGGCGCTCGTCGGCTCGGCCGATCAGGTCGCCGACCGGATGAAGGAATATATCGACCTCGGGATCGACCGGTTCATCCTCTCGGGCTACCCGCATCTCGAGGAGGCCTACCGCTTCGCTGAACTGGTCTTCCCGAAGCTGCCGCTGCGCGCCACCACGGGCCGGCCCACGGGCAACGCCCGCAACGACGGCCCGTTCGGCGAGATCATCGCCAACGATCTCGTGCCCGCCCGTCGCGTCGGGGCGCACTGAGACAGCGCCCCGACCTGCTGCGCCTGCCCGGGAATGGCCGCGTCATCGATCGGGTGGCGGGCGGGAAACCGGGTTTCCGGAGGGCCCGATGCCCTTCGGCGGCGCCCGGGGCGTGCAGCCCCGAGCGCCGGGCGACGCCCTGACGCAGGGTTCTACCCGGCTACCGCAGGAGAGCCATGACCATCTGAAATCAAGGCTTTCCCGGCCAAAGTCGCCCGTGGACAGCAGGAAGACCGGGGATGGCGCAGGTTCGGCACATCCGCGCCAAAGTCACGCCATCCTTGGCGCCCAGGTGCCGCGCCTATCACCGCGCGGCCTGCACGCGCGATCATCGGATAGCGACAAGGACATCCATGACCTCGACCAAGGCGGTCCTCCTGACCATCGGTCTGTGCCTCGGCCCGGTTGCCGCACGCGCCGAGCAATCCCCGGCCCGCGAGGCGCTCAAGCAGTACTGCACCGGCGACTACATGGATTATTGCAGCGCCTACGCGCCCGGCGGCCCCGAGGTCGAGGCCTGCTTCAAGGCGAACATGAAGAACCTGTCGCCCGGCTGCTCCGCGGCGATCACCGCCTACAAGCAGGAGAAGCGGGCGACGAAGCGCGTCAGCGAAGTCCGCTGAGGCCGCCGCTGCCGCACCTGTCGGGTCGGCATCCCGTCCTTGCGAGCCCTAGCGGAGCAACCCAGCGTGGCGCAGCGCTCGGCCGTGTCGTGCTGCCCTGGGTCACTTCGCTCCGCTCGCGATGACGGTGAACGTGAAATTCTTTGAGGACGTCGCGACGGCCCCACGAGCAGCGAATAGTGGGATATTTTCATCCGATCATTTGAATGCAATCGCAACAATGCATGACATGCATTGATTATTAATAACTGTATTTACGTCAAAGATATATCTGTTAGATTTTACTTCGTAAGTATTGTAAAAAATCCCGAACCATCAGGACCGTGACATTCCTGCACTTTCCGAGCCCGGGCGCGGCATGAGCCTCTGCGGTGCCGGAGTCGGAGATTGCCTCGTGTCCACTGTACGTTGTTTCGCGAAGAATCCTCTCACGCGCGCGCTCGTCCTGGCCGTTCTGGCGGCGAGCGTGGCCGCTCGCGCGACCACGCCGCCGGCTCAGCCGGTGCCGCTGGTCAAGAAGGGCTGAGCACCGCGTCCCGACGGGCGCAGGTTCTCCCTCGAGACGACAACCACGCACGGCCCCGGATCCGGGGCGGCGCCCTCGGCTGGCATCATCGCACGGCGATCCCCAGCGGGGCGCCGCGGCAATTGAGATGGGCCGGATTGGTGGAGACCACCCCGGCATTGCAGCCGCCCTGCAGGCCGACATAGAGCGGCGTCCCGCCCGCACCGGCGCTCGCCAGGTAGCCGATCGGCCGCGTGCCGGCGTCGAGATGGCGCGGGTTGTTGGTGACGAGGCCGGCATCGAGCCCGGCCGCGGTGCCGGCATAGACCGGCGTGTCGGCGGGCGAGGAGGGCTGCGCCAGGGTGGCGCCGATCGGGGCCGTGGCGCAACCCTTGTAGCCCGGGTCGATCGTCACCTCGCCGGCATTGCAGCCCTGCTGCGTCCCGACATAGAGCGCCACGCCCGGAGCCCGCGCGGCCGGTGGGGCCGCCGCCGCCCGGGGTGCCGGGGCCGGGTCGGCGGGGAGGGGAGGCGCCCGCCCGCCGGTCAGGGCCGCCCGCAGGGCGACGAGGCCGGCCCGGACATCCTGCAGGGTGCCGACCACCACGTAGCAGGTGTAGCTGTGCGCGCCCGCCGGGACGTTGTTCTCCCGGAAGACGCAGTTCCACTTCACGGTGGCGTTGCCCGGCCCCGGCAGGGTCGCGAAGTTGAACCGGCCGTACCCGGCATTCGGCACGGTCGCCTGGGGAAGGGCGGGGCTGTAGACGCCCATCGCCCGGGAGCCGTCGGGGGTCGCCAGGATCACCGGCACGCCCTGCTCGCCCGGCCCGGCCGAGAGCGGCGCGGACTGGCCCGTCGCCGGGTCGAGGTTCCAGAACGCCGTGAAGTCCGGCGGCATATAGGCGGTCGCCGCCTCGAAGGTCGCCGATTCGTGGGGTTGCGCCGTGATGTAGGTGGCGCGGTATGCGATGGCGTTGGCCACGCCCGCCGCGCCCAGGGTGACGGTCTTGGCCAGGACGTCGTCCGAGCGGGGGCCGGCATGGGGCCCGGGGCCCTTCGGGCAGCTGCCGGTGACGCGGCCCGGCTCGATCCAGTAGGCCATCTGCGACCGCGTCTGGAGCGTGTCCGGACCCCGTTTCAGCTCCGTCAGCAGGGTCGTGCTGCGCGGGTCCGTGCCGTCGGAATCGCTGCCCGCCTCGGTCGGGTTCAGGCACTCGCCGTAACCGTCGTAGGACGAGGCCGATTGCAGCTCCCGGCCATGGTCGTGGGCGTTGATGAATTCGGTGCCGCCCCAGGTCAGGCTGTCGATCGCGCCGCCGGTCCGGGACGAGACGCCGACCGTGATCGGGGATCCGTTGAACACCCGGCTGATCGTCGCCCGGCCGCCGGGCTCGGGCCAGGCGATCGACGGCGCATCCTCGGCCTGCGCGGCCCCCGCGAGGCCGACGAGCAGGAGCGCGGCGCGCAGGGGACGGGGCAGGGGGGTCGAGGCGGACATCGGCGGCTCCTGTGAGGCGCCGGCTTAGAGCATGAGGCGGGGGAGGGGAATCCTACCTCATGATCGTGAGGCCCAGCAAAGAGATAGCCCAGTGGCCCGGTTGGGATTGCGTTCCCGCATTGTTCAGAGCGTACAAGAACTAATTGAAACCTGAGCAGTACCGCCCTATCCCCTGATCGTCAGCACGATAATTTAAGCTTCGGACTGCCATCAGATTAGAAGGCTGTGGGCAAGCCTGAGTCCCGAAATTCCGCGACGCATATGCGTACGGCATCCGGGGATCTGCTGCACCGGCCTGGGATACATCTTCGGAATGCGGATGCCGTGCCGATGACAACCACCGATTTGGCTTCCGCCAGCGGAAGACGGACCACCGAGGGGCGTGAGGCGCTGATGCGCACGGCACGCACGATCGCGGCCGCCGCCGTCGCCGCCATGGTGCTGCTGCTCGATCTCATCAGCTTCTCGCAGCTGATCTTTTCCGGCCCGCTGGCGGAGAGCCGCGTCGCCGGGATGTCGGCGATGCTGGCGGCCTACCTGCTGGGCAGCCTCGTCTTCGTCGCGCTGCGGCGGACCGTGGTGGTGTCGCTGTCCTTCATCGGGGCGGCCGCGATCGTGCAGGCGGCGATCGCCGCCGCGGTGGCCGGAGCGCTGCGGGACGCGGGCATCACCGATCCCGCCACGGTGGGCCGGATCGTGCTCGTCGCCTGCGGCGTCTCGACCTTCGCGACCGGCCTCGTCTTCGCGCTGCTCGGCACGCTGCGCGCCTCGCTGCTGGCGCAGCTCCTGCCCTACCCGGTCCTGACCGGCTTCCTCGGCGGCGTCGGGCTGCTGTTCCTGCGCAGCGGCGTGCAGATCGGCGCGCATCTCGACGATCCCGCCGCCGCGATTCTCGGACTGCTCGACCCGGCAGCGCTCGACCCGAGCCGGATCGATCCCGGAGCGCTCGGGCGCATCGCCCTGACCTTCGTCATCGGGTTCTGCGCCTTCTACCTGCCCCGGCGGATCAAGCATTGGAGCACCTACCCGACGGTCATCCTGGCGAGTCTGGTGGTCGTCCATCTCGGCCTGGCCTGGCAGGGCATCGACACGGCAGCCGCCCAGGCGGCCGGATGGCTGATCGAGGCGCTGCCCTCGGGATCCCTGCTGCAGGCCCCGGCGGTTCTCGCGCTTCGGGACCTCGACCCCGCGCTGCTCCTGCCGATCCTGCCCCGGATCGCCACCGAGATCGTCGTCGCGGTCATCATCCAGATCCTCTACGTCATCAGCGTCGAGCTGGAGATGCGGCGCGAGCTCAACATCGACCGGATGTTCGTGGCCTCGGGCGCGGCCAACCTGGTCGGGAGCCTGTTCGGCAGCCCCGCCATGGGCTTCGGGCGGACCTCGACCCTGCTGCTGCACAATATCGGCGGCAGCCATTGGCTCGGCTGGTGGCTGACGCTGGCCGTGATGGCGGCGCTGCTGGTGTTCGGCGCGAGCCCGCTGGCGCTGCTGCCGCGCCCGCTCGCCGGAGGCGCCCTGATCGCCATCGGCCTCGGGCTGCTGGTCAACCTCGCGCTGGCCTGCCGCACCTTTCCGGTCTGGGAGACCGGCATCGCCCTGGCGGTGTGCGGGGCGACCGCCCTGTTCGGTGCCACCGTGGGCTTCCTGGTCGGCGTCGTGCTGGCGATCCTGATCTTCGCGGTCCAGTACGGCCAGATCCCGGCGGTGCGCCGGGATCTGGCCGGCTCGGAGCGGCGCAGCAGCATCATCCGCGCGCCCGACACCGCCGAGCTGCTGCGCGACTCCGGCCACCGGACGCGGATCTACGCCCTGCAGGGCTACCTGTTCTTCCTCAACGCGCAGACGATCTACCGCCGGAGCGCGGCGGAGCCCGGGACCCTGCGCACCCTGATCCTGGATTTCCGCGATTGCGTCGGGCTCGACAGCTCGGCCCTGATCGCGTTCCGCAAGATCAGCCAGCTCGCCGAGCAGCGCGGCTTCGACGTGCTGCTGGTCCATCTGAGCCCGGCGGCCGGCCAGCAGGTCGCGCGCGGCGGTCTCGCCGGAGCGCGGCTGCGGATGCGTGACACCCTGGACGAGGCCCTGCGCGAGGCGGAGGCGACGCTGCTGGCCGAGGCCGGCGTCGGCGGGGAAGGCGCCGTCGCGCTGTTTGCCGAGCACATGGCCGACCGGCTCGGCTGCCCCCTCGCGCCGGCCGATTTCGCGCCCTATCTCGGCGTCCGCACCCTCGTGGCCGGGGAGGCCCTGCTCCGCCAGGGCGAGGCGGCCGACACCCTGTATTTCCTCGAACAAGGCGTCGTCTCGATCGAGATGGAGGTGCCCGGCCGCCCCAACCTGCGCCTGCGCACCACCACGGCCGGCACGGTGATCGGCGAGATCGGGCTTGTGCAGGGCGGACGGCGCACCGCCACCGCCATCGCCGAGAGCCCCTGCCGGGTGGTCGGCGTCGACCGGGCCGCGCTGGCCCGGATGGAACGGGAGCGCCCGGACCTCGCCCTGTCCCTGCAGCGCTTCCTGATCCTGGAACTCGCCGGCAAGGTCGCCAACACCAATCTGCTGCTGGAGGCCGAGCTGACCTGAGGCGCCTGGAGGATCAGGCCGCCGCCAGCACGGCGGCGAGCCCGATATGGGTCACCTGGTGCAGGAACTGATCGATCCCGATCAGCCACCAGAACCGGGCATCGGTGGTCGGGAAGCGGGCCCGCTGGCAGACCACGACCTTGCCGCGGTCGATCGCCGTGTGGATCACGAAATCCACGGGCGCCAGCCACCACAGGGCCGGCTTGACCGCCAGGGCGATCAGCAGGGTCCCGAATCCGTGCAGGCCGGTATGGGCGCAGAGCGGCCCGGCCCAGGCGGACGCCCGCTCCTTGCCCTGCGCCATCCAGTTGGTCTGAAGGAGGAAATCGGCCGCGAGGTGCTTCACCGCGAAGGCGACGAGCAGGAGCGCGAAGGCCCCCACCGGAACGGGCGTATCGACGGACGGCATTCCGGCCCTGTCTCTCCTGGCGGGACCGCGCGGGGGTGATCCGATCCCGCGCCTCGAATCGTAGCGCCCTCCCATACACCCGCGCTGTGTCCCGCCCTTGTGATGGGTCGCACAGGCCATCACCAGCGGCAGGGAGAATCGGGGTTTTCAAAAGGCCCCAGCCCCCCGCCCTAAACCGTGAGGACGACGCGCCCCGTCGTGCGTCCGCCTTCGAGGTCGGCATGGGCCCGGGCCACGTCCCGGAGGTCGTATTCGGCTCCGATCGGGCTGGTCAGGCCGTCTTGCAGGGCCGCGATCAGGTCGGCGCTGCCGCGGCGGTACAGGTCGGGATCGTCGGCATAGGCGAGCACGCTCGGCCGTATCAGCGCGACCGGGCGGCCGGCTCCCAGGGTCTCGACGCGGAACGGCGGAATCGGTCCGGCCGGCTGGCCGAGGCTCGCCACGATCCCGAACGGCCGGACCGCCGCGAAGGTCCGGGCCAGCATCCCGCCGCCGGTGCCGTCGATCGCCAGATGCACCCCCTGCCCATCCGCTAGAGTTCGCGTCCGCTCGGCCCAGTCGCCCTCGCTGTGCAGGAGGACTGCATCGGCACCGGCCTCCAGGGCCGGCACGCGCTTTCCCGCGGAACCGACCGTGCCGACCACATGCGCGCCGAGGCGCTTCGCCCAGCGGGTGACGATCTGGCCGAGCCCGCCTGCGGCGGCATGGACGAGGATCCAGTCGCCGGGTCCGACCGTCCGGACCGTGTGCAGCAGCATGTGTGCGGTCAGGCCGCGCAGCATCGTGCCGCCGACGACGCGATCGGGGAGGGCGTCGGGCAGCCGCACCAGACGTTCCGCCGGCAGGATCCGGGCCTCGGCATAGGCGCCCATCGGTGCGCCGTGATAGGCGACCCGGTCGCCAGGCTTCAGCGACGTGACCTCCGGCCCGACGGCCTCGACCGTCCCGGCCCCCTCGAATCCCAGCACCGGCGGGGCGGCGGAGATCGCCGTGCGGCTGACGCGCCCCGACGATCCGGATCTCCTGATCCGCCGGATCGGCGCGATGCGGTTCGGGCTCTACGCAACCCCGAACGAGGCGACGAAGCCTCCGGCGGACTGGACCTTCATCGGCTACGATTCCGCCCTGGAGCACGTCCCTCAGCAGGCCTGGCTGCGGAGCCTGCTGGCCGGCCGGCCGATCGTGTTTCAGGCGAGCGACCTGTTCGGTCAGCAGGAGGCGGCCCGGGCCAGCCTCGGCGCCGTGGTCCTGCCCCGCTTCCTCGGGGACGGGGATTCGGCCCTGGTCCGCCTCCCGGTCGAGGAGATGCCGCCATCCCGGGATATCTGGCTCGTCACCTATCCCGACCTCAAGCGCTCGCCCGTGATTCGCGCAGCGCTGGCGTTTCTGGCGCGGGTGATCGGCCAGGGATGTCCTATGACTGCGCGAGCGGATGAGATCGGGGCGCCATGAGCTGTCCGCCGAGGCGCGGCCCGGGCCGGCCTGGTCAAGCCGTCGGACCCGCCTTCCGGACTTCATGATCCCGCGCTACGCCGGGGCTTCGACGAGCGGGGGGAGCCAGGATGATCAAGGATCGCGTCTACATCGTCACCGGCGCGGGCTCGGGGCTCGGGGCCGCGGTGGCGCGCAGCCTCGTGGCGGCGGGCGCCAGCGTGGTGGTCGCCGATATCGCCCGGGAGGCCGGGGCCGGCGTGGCGGCGGAGCTGGGCGCGCAGGCGCGGTTCGCGGCCACCGACGTCACCAGCGAGGCGGACGGGCAGGCGGCGGTCCAGGCGGCGCTCGACGCGTTCGGGCACCTGCACGGGCTCGTCAACTGCGCCGGGATCGCACCGGGCGAGAAGGTGGTCGGCCGCGATGGCCCGCACCGGCTCGACAGCTTCGCCCGGGCGGTGTCGGTCAACCTGATCGGCACGTTCAACATGATCCGGCTCGCCGCCGCGGCGATCGCCAAGGAGGCGCCGGATGCGGAGGGCGCCCGGGGCGTGATCGTCAACACCGCCTCGGTGGCGGCCTTCGACGGCCAGATCGGGCAGGCGGCCTACGCGGCCTCGAAGGGCGGCGTGGTCTCGATGACCCTGCCGATCGCCCGGGAGTTGGCCCGCCACGGCATCCGGGTCGTCACCATCGCGCCGGGGATCTTCGAGACCCCCATGATGGCCGGGATGCCCCAGGAGGTGCAGGACGCGCTGGGCCAGAGCGTGCCCTTCCCGCCGCGGCTCGGCCGCCCGTCGGAATATGCCGACCTCGTCCGGCACATCTGCGAGAACCCGATGCTGAACGGCGAGACGATCCGCCTCGACGGGGCGCTGCGGATGCCGCCCCGCTGAGCGCGTGAGCGCAGCGTCCCGAAAGCCGGCGGACGCCTTCCGGGACGACGCTCTAGCCGATCGAGACGCTGGTCAGGAGCTCGGCGGCCCGGCGCACCTCCGTGACGATCAGCTCCTCGCTCGGGCCCTCGATCGGCATGTCGGACAGAATCGCGGCGACGTCGCGCTTCACGTCCTCGCGGATCTCCGGATTCTCCTCGGACAGGCGCCCGATCAGGACACCGAGGACGATCTCCAGGGCGGAGAGCTTCGCGTGCACGCGGGTGAAGTCGTCCAGCGGTTCCGGCTCGTTGTCGGTCATGGGTTGCTCCGTTGGGGACGCCTGCTCGAGTGTCGTACGACCGCAGGCTTCAATTCGGCCGCCCGCCGGCGGGCGGGGTCAGCATCGCTTCCATCTGGTTGATGGCGCTGCGCAGGGCGTCGAAGGCGGGCAGCGGCCCGCGCAGATGCGCGACGACCCGCCGGCGTGTCCGGGACGGGGCGCCGGGCTCGGTCGGCTCGTAGACCTCCATCTCCAGGGTCATCCGCCCGATCCCCGCCCCGACCCCGAAGGCCGAGACGGTCTCGAAATAGACGATGGGCGCCTCGATGACGCCCTCGACCTGGGGCGGCGCAGCGGCCTCTCGCGTATCGGGCATGCGGGATCTCCCGGACCAGGGCGCCGCACCGTCCGGAGGACGGGCGACGCATCGCGTCAGGCATACGCTCCCGCGGCCGGCTCGGTCGATCCCGGGACGAGCCGCGATCAGGCGGCCGCGCTCTCGGTCCAGGCGGCCAGGGCCGCCGCGACGCCGGCGCCCGGCGGGACGGAAAACCCTTCCGCCCGCAGGACCGCCTCCAGGGCGCCCAGGGTGATCAGCACCTTGTGCTTGCGGGCATTGTAGCCCATCGCGCCGATCCGCCAGACCTTGCCGGCCAGCGGCCCGAAGGCGGTGCCGATCTCGATCTCGAAATCCTCCCGCATCCGCCGCCGCACCGCCTCGCCATCGATCCCGTCCGGGATGTAGAGCGCCGTGACGTTGGTCATCCGGTAGCGGTCGTCGCCGAACACGGTGAGGCCCATGGCGCGGATGCCCGCCGCGACGGCGCGCCCGGCGGCGGCGTGCCGGCGGTAGCAGGCTGCCAGCCCCTCGCCCAGCAGCACCCGGGCGCATTCCCGCGCCCCGTACAGCATCGTGGTCGCCTCGGTGTGGTGGTTCAGGCGCTTCTCCGACCAGTAATCCATGATCATGGCGAGGTCGAAATAGTTCGAGCCGATCCGCACGCCCAAGCCGTCGTCGATGTCGTCCCGGCGGATGCCGTGCTCGACATGGCGGCGGGAGAAGATCCGCTCGGCCGCCGCCGCCGAGACGGTGATCGGCGACGAGCCCGAAGGGCCGCCGAGGCATTTCTGCAGGCCGCCGGTCACCACGTCGACGCCCCAGCGGTCGGCGGCGATCTCCATGCCCCCGATGGTCGCGGTGGCGTCGACGTAGGAGAGGGCGCCGGCCCGGCGGCAGAGGTCGCCGAGCCCGTCGAGGGGCTGGGCCATGGTGGTGGAGGTGTCGCCGTGGACGGTCGCCACGACCTTCGGGCCGAAGCGCTCCACCGCGGCGGCGATCGCCTCCAGGGGCACCACCTCGCCCCAGGGCGCGTCCACGGTCTCGACCACGGCGCCGACCCGCTCCAGGATCTCGGTGAGCAGCAGGCCGAACCGGCCGAAATTGACCACCAGCACCCGCTCGCCGGGGGCGACCAGGCTCACCAGGGCCGCCTCGATCCCGGCCCGCGCCGTGCCGTCGACCAGGAAGGTCCAGCGGTTCTCGGTGCCGAAGATCGGGCGGTAGAGCGCCATCACCTCATTCATGTAGGCGGTCATCTCGGGGTCGAACTGCCCAAGCAAGTCGGCCGACATGGCGCGCAGCACGCGCGGATGGGCATTGACGGGTCCCGGCCCCATCAGGAGCCGCTGAGGCGGGTCGATCTCGCCGATCTGCTCGAGCACGGGCTGACTTCCTTCGCTGTCGCGCATTCCGGGCGAGGCGACGCAATCCTCCGGCCAAATCCCTCCGGCCATGTCGCGCTCGCGCATGCTGCTAGGGATCCGCGGCGTTTCGATCAAGCAGAGCGTTTTTTCCCAAGGACGGAAACCCTGCACGACCCTCGGCGTTTCAAGGTCCCAACACCGACCCAACCAAGACCGAACCCGCAAAGGGGGATACCCGCCATGATGAAACGCTTCGCCACCGCGGCCGGACTGCTCGCCCTCTCGACGAGCCTCGCCCTGGCCCAGACCGCCACTCAGACCGACAGCAACCAGAAGGAATGGCAGGTCGCCACGGTCGCCAAGGTCGGCCTCGCCCAGGCGCTGACCACCGCCGAGTCGCAGGGCGACGAGAAGGGCGGCCGCGCCATCGACGCCGATTTCGAGAAGGCCGACAGCAAGAACCCGGCGCATTACGCCGTGAAGGTCGTCTACCCGAGCGGCAAGCTGGTGGAATACGGCATCAACGCCGATACCGGCGCGCTGTACAAGACCGAGAACCAGCCGATCGAGCGCTACTTCACCCGGTTGAAGCCCGCCGACTTCCAGAACGCCAAGACCTCGCTCAAGGACGCGCTCGCCATCGCCGAGCAGAAGGCCGGCGGCGGCAAGGCCTACGAGGCCGAGGTCGAGAAGGACGGCTCCACGGTCCAGTACGAGATCAAGGTGGCCGGCGCCGACAAGGACCAGACGGTCAAGGTCGGCCCGGACGGCAAGGTGGTCGACTGATCCCGTAGGATCACCACCCGAAGCGGCGGGGCCGTACCAAAACCGCCCCGCCGCTGCATGTTGTCGCCCCGCCGCCCGGACGCGGAGCCGGGCGGCCGCCCCGGCGATTGCTCCCGGACGATATGGCGGACCGGGAGCGCGAACATGGAATCAGGCACGCGGGACGCCCAACCGATCCTCGGGACGGCCCATACCCGGGTCGAGGGCCCCGACAAGGTCACGGGCCGGGCGCTCTACGCCTCCGACCGCCCCGGGCCGGAGACGATGGTCCGCGCCGCCCTGGTGACCAGCACCATCGCCCGGGGCCGGATCACCGGCTTCGACCTCGGCGCCGCCGAGCGGGTTCCGGGAGTGCTGGGGATCTTTACCCACCGGGAATTCGCCGGCGCGGTGGCGCCGGTGAAGCACCTGATGGCCGGCGGCTACGCCAACAGCTCGCACCGGCCGCTCGACTCCGACGCGGTCGCCTATGCCGGCCAGATCGTGGCCCTGGTGGTGGCGACGAACCAGGAGGCCGCCGAGGAAGCGGCCGGCGCGGTCTGGGTCGCCTATGCGGAGGAGCCCGCCGCCGGCGGCTTCGACGCGCCGGGGGCCGAGACCGTCCGGCTGGCAGACCTCAAGGCCCAGCACGAGGACATCGTCCGGGGCGACGCCGAGGCCGGGTTGCGAGAGGCTGCAATCCGGATCGAGGCGCGCTACGAGACCCCGATCCAGCACCACAACCCGATCGAGCTGTTCACCACCCGGGCCGCCTGGGACGGCGACAAGCTCACCGTGCATGAGCCGACGCGCTATGTCGGCGCCGTGCAGCACGGGCTCGCGGCGCAGCTTGGCCTCGACCCCGCGCAGGTGCGGGTCGTGTCCGGGCTGATCGGCGGCCATTTCGGTTCGAAATTCGCGCTGTCGCAGCACACGGCGCTGGTCGCCCTGGCATCCAAGCGTCTCGGCCGGCCGGTCTCGCTGGTGCCGACCCGGCGGCAATGCTTCACCATCGCCAATTACCGGCCGGAATCGCGTCACGCCATCCGGCTCGGGGCCGAAAGCGACGGCCGGTTCACCGCCCTGGTGCACGAGGCCGAGACGGTCACGTCGCGGTTCGATCCGTTCGTCATGGAGGGTGCCGAGGTCACGGCGAGCCTCTATGCCTGCCCGGCGATCCGGACCGAGGAGCGGGCGGTGCGGGTCGACCGCAACACCCCGGGGCCGATGCGGGCGCCCCCGGAGGTGCCCTACCTGTTCGCCCTGGAAAGCGCCGTCGACGAGATGGCCGTGGCCCTCGGGATGGACCCGATCGCCCTGCGGCGGCGCAACGACACCGCGGTTGATCCGGTCTCCGGCAAGCCGTTCTCGACACGTCCGCTCACGGCCTGCTTCGACGCGGGCGCGCGGGCCTTCGGCTGGGCGCGGCGGGCACCGCGTCCGGGGACGATGCGGGACGGGCCCTGGCGCGTGGGCCTCGGTTGCGCGGCCTCGGTGCGGCCGGTGAAGATCGCGGCCGCGACCCTGCGGGTGCGGCTGAACCCGGACGGGACCGCGGAGGTCGCCTGCGCCCATCACGAGATCGGCAACGGCATCACCACGCTGCTCGCCATGGGCGCGGCCGAGGGCCTCGGTGTGCCGGTGGAGCGGGTGACGGTCCGGCTCGGCGACACCGCCCTGCCGGCCGCCGGCATCTCGGGCGGGTCGAGCACGACCACGAGCCTGATGAACGCCCTGGCCCTCGGCTGCGGCCAGATCCGCGAGAAACTGGCCCAAGCGGCGACCGCCTCCGGGGGCCGGCTTGCCGGACGGGATCCGGGCACCCTGTCGCTGGCGGGCGGGCGGCTTTCAACCCCGGATGGCACCGGCATCGCGCTGGCCGACGCGATCGGCCCCGCGGGGGTCGAGACGCTCGCCGAGTTCGTGCCCGCGGGCGGCGACCGGGAGAAGGCGCTGGCGAGCCTACGGCAGGGCCATATCGGGCTCGCCTTCGGCGGGGGCGGGCGCGCGGTCTCCTGGGGATTCGGGGCGCAGTTCGCGGAGGTCCACGTCCATGGCGAGACGGGGGAGATCCGGGTGGCCCGGCTCACCGGCGCCTTCGCGGCGGGGCGGATCTTCAACCCGCTGACCGCCCGGAGCCAGCTCACCGGCGGGATGATCTGGGGCCTCGGCTCGGCGCTGCTGGAAGAGACCGTGCTGGACGGGGCCGCCTACCGCAATCCGGATCTCGCCGAGTATCTGGTCCCGACCGCGGCCGACGCCCCGGAGGTCGAGGCGCTGCTGGTGCCGGACCCGGACGATCAGGTCGACGCCCTCGGCCTCAAGGGGCTGGGCGAGCTCGGCATCATCGGCGTCAACGCGGCCATCGCCAACGCTGTCCACCACGCCACCGGCCGCCGGATCCGCGAGCTGCCGATCCGGCTGGAGGATGTGGCGTGAAGCGGTCACTCAACGGAAGATCGTTCTGAGAAAGCCTGGGACAACGCAGGTCCTGCTGCGATCGACGATGCAGCAAGGGCAGGACAGATCACCGTGTCACCCCGGGGCGCTGGAGACGAACCCGGGATGACACGGTGGATGATCGAGACACCCGAAACATTTTCGAAGTCTCGAATGCCCTCCCCGGGGAGGGCTCACTTCGCCTTTAAAACCTACTCCATCGTCGGCGCGAGCTTCTTCACGCCCTGCACGTCCTCGCCGAGCCAGGCCGCGTTCTTGGCGGTGCCGTCGAAGGTCGCACTCGTCTTGAACAGCTCGTACTTGCCCTCCAGCGCGTAGGGTTTCGAACGCGACAGCAATTCGGCCACCGTCGCCTTGTCCATCGGCTTGAAGGTCTTCACCGCCTCGAAGGCCTGGTCGAGGTCGCGCTGGTTCTGGATGCCGGTGATCACCACCGAGACCAGCAGGTTCAGCGAGAAGTGCAGGTATTCCAGCGGCTTGATCGGCGCGTCGGCCTTCAGGATCACCCCGTCGCCGAAGGTCTTCATGGCAAGCGGCGCGATGCCCTCGGCCACGAGGTGCGGCAGCACGAGATGACCGAACGAGCGGAAATGCGCGTCCATCACGTTGAGCGGCATCTGGCAGGAATCGAAGTGGAAGCCGCGCTCCTGCGCCACCGCCAGCATCTGCAGGTGGATGCGCGGGTCCTTGTGGCCGGTGAAGCCGATATAGCGCAGCTTGCCCTGCTTCTTGGCCTCGAGGAATCCTTCCATGGCCCCGCCCTCCGCGAAGACGCGGTCCGGGTCGTCGTAGCGCAGGATCTCGTGGTGCTGGACGAGGTCGATCCGGTCGGTGCGCAGGCGAAGGAGCGATTGGTCGATCTGCTTGAGTGCCTCCTCCTTGGTCCGCCCGTCCATCTTGGACATCAGGAAGACCTTGTCGCGATAGCCGCCCTGGGCCAGCGCCGCGCCCATGCGCAACTCGGAGCGGCCGTCGTTGTAGTCCCAGCAATTGTCCATGAAGGTGATGCCGCGATCGACGCCTTCGTGGATCAGCCGGGTCGCCTCATCGTCGGTCACCGCGCTCTTGCCGAGGTGGAACCCGCCCATCCCGATCGCCGAGATCTTCTCCGACGTCTTGCCGAACGACCGGTAGAGCATCTCGCCCCGGCGCTCGCCCGGATCGGTGATCAGCGGCAGGTCGGCCGGGTCCTGGGGCCGGGTGTTCGGAAGCGGCGGGACGCTCATGGCCGCACCCGCGCTGCCGGCGCCTGCCAGAGTTGTCCCTGTAAGCCCCGCGCCGAGCACGGCGCCCTGGAGGAAGCTGCGGCGTTCCATCGGATATCTCCGTTCGGGAGGGGATTCGGTTCGGAGGGTAACGGGTGGCGGGACATCATCGTTCGACCTCCTGGGCGAGGCGGCTCGCCGCGTTGAGCAGGCGCAGGGCAGCGCAGGCCGCCCCGTAGCCATTGTCGATATTGACCACCGTGATCCCGGGGGCGCAGCTCGCCAGCACCGCATCGAGGGCCGTGCGCCCGCCCGCGGCGACGCCGTAGCCCACGGAGGTCGGGACCGCGATCACCGCGCCGGCCACGAGGCCGCCGACCACGCTCGGCAGCGCCGCATCCATGCCGGCGGCGACGATCACCACCGGATGCGCGCGGATCTCCTCGATCCGCGTGGTCAGCCGCCACAGGCCGGCGACGCCGACATCGGCGAAGAGCGTCGCGGCGCGGCCGGCATAGCCGAGCGTCCGCAGGGCCTCCCGGGCCACCGGGACATCCGAGGTCCCGGCCGCCACCAATGCGATCCGGGCCGGGCCGGCGACGGCCGGGGGCTGCCCGAACACCGCCGTGCGCGAGACCGGGCAATAGTCGAGCCGCGCCGCGTGCCCGAGCCGGGAGCACTTCTCCGGATCGAGCCGGGTCAGGAGCAGCGAGGCGCCCCGGTCTCCGGCGGCCGCCAGGATCGCGTCGATCTGCTCAGGACTCTTGCCGGCGCAGAAGATCGCCTCCTCCAGGCCGATCCGCTCGGGCCGGGCGAAGTCGAGGGTGAATTCGTCCGCGACGCTCATAAGGGCGAGGCTCCGGTCAGGAAGGCGCTGCCGACCCGGTAAGGGGCGAACCGGACCGGGCCGGACAGCCGCGGCGGCGCGATCTCCCGGATGCCGGCCCCGAGTTCTTCGCGACGCTCCGGGTCGAGGGCGGCGAGGCTGCCGGGGTCGAGCTCCACCACCACGCCCTCGGCCCGCACCCGGCAGCGGACGGCACGCCGGGCGCCCGTGCCGGCATCGAGGGCGCCCCCGACCAGCCGCTCGACCGCGTGGATGAAGCCCAGGGTCTCGGGCTCGATCGGGATGCCGGTCTCGACCCGGCTCGACAGGCAGGGCGCGGACGGCAATTCGGCCACGGTCCCAAGGCCGAGATCGCGGGCGAGCGTCCGGACGGCCGCTTTGTCGAGGCCCGCCTCGACATAGGGATGGCGCACACCGTGCTCCCGGGCGGCGTCGAGGCCGGGGCGGTACTCGCCCAGGTCGTCGCGATTGGCGCCGGACAGGATCTGTCGCTCGGTGACGCTGCGGATCGCCCCGTACAGGTTGGTCTTGCAGAAGAAGCAGCGATTGACCGGGTTGGCCCGGTAGGCCGGGTCGGCGAACTCGCCGGCCTCGATCACCCGCAGGTCCCAGCCCTCCCGGGCGGCCTCGGCCCGGACCCGCGCGGTCGCCTCACCGGGCACGGCGGGGGAAACCGCGTGGACCACGAGGACCGCGTGCGGCGCCAGGCGGTGGGCGAGGGTGGCCAGCGTCAGGCTGTCGACCCCGCCGCTCACCGCCACCGCGACGGGCCCGAGTTCCGCCAGCACGGCTTCGAGCTGCGCGCGCATCACCGGTCCACCTTCGCGATCTCGTGCTTCGTCATCTCTTGCAAGGCGAGGCCCTCGGCCTCGGCCCGCAGGCGCGCCCGCTCCGCCTGGCCCGCCTGGTCCAGGGCGTCGTCGGCTTCGGCCTTGGCGGTGCGCCCGCCCGGCCGGTCGACGACCTTGACCCGGACCCGCCGCCCCTCCGGCGCGACCGTCACGGCCTCCCGGTCGAGCACCGCCCGCGCGACCCGGTGGTGGCGCAGCCCGATCGTGGTGGTCTCGCGGAAGCAGGCCGCGATCGCCGCCTCCAGGCTCTCGGGCTGAACCAGGGCCTGGATATGGGCCATCATCCGGCCCTTCTTGCCCAGGACCGGCATCTGCACGACGTCGCGCACGCCGGGCTCCGCGCGCAGGCGGTCGAGGCCCATGGCCAGGTCCTCGCCCGACTGGTCGTCGATCTCGAAGGCGATGACGGCAAGCTCGGCCCGGTCCGGCGGGTATGCGACCGCCGCGTCGAGCACGAGGGCGCGCAGGCAATTGCTGAGGCCCGGCAGGCTCTTCGTGCCGAAACCGATGCCGCTCCGCCCGATCGTGCCGGGGGGCCGGCCGCGCTCGGGCTCATGGCCGCAGAGATGGCGCAGGATCGCGGCGCCAGTGGGCGTGATGCGCTCGCCCGGGATCCCATCATCGAGGGTCGAGAAGCCTTCGAGCAAGAGCGTGGTGGCGGGGGCCGGCACCGGCAGGGGGCCGTGCTGGGTCCGCACCCGGCCGGAGCCCAGCGGCAGGGCCGAGACGCTCCAGCTCTGCACCTCGAGAGCGGCGATCAGGTGGGCGGCGGCGACGATGTCGGCGATGGAATCGAAGGCGCCGACCTCGTGGAACGCCACGGCGTCGACCGCGATGCCATGGACCCGCGCCTCGGCGTCGGCGAGGTGCCCGAAGATCGCCAGCGCATGCGCCCGGACGGCCGGCGCGAGCTCCGCCCGCTCCAGCTCCGCGCGGATCCCGGACCAGGGCCGGTGGCCGTGCGACGCCGGATCGTGCGCATGGCTGTGCGGGTGATCGTGATCATCGTGATGGTGGTGGTCCGCATGGCCGCCGTGGCGATGCGGCGTGGGGACCGTCTCCGCCCCCGGGGCCGAGACCGCGAAGCGCAGCCCCCGCAGGATGCCGTCATTGTGCTCGGACGCGGCGCAGGCGATGCGCGGATCGACGGCCCGCACGCTCGCGCGCACGCCTTCCAGATGCTCGGGAAAGGCGTCGAGCAGCGCGGCGGCGAACATGTCGCCGGCCACGCCGCCGAGCGCGTCGAGGTGGATATGCATGTGTGTCGGTCGGCCCGAACCGGTTCCTGATGCCGCTCAGATCGTCCGTGGCGGGCACAAGGCAAGGGACGCAATGCTGATCCGGCGACGCGGCGTATCGCCGTCACGCCCGACCGGGCCCCGGCGCACAGGCGCGGGGACCGGTATCGGGGGCGCGATCCGCCAGGGTCTGCACCCAATTCGCTTTTGCGTAGGGCGTCCGCTTTCGACCCTACTCAGCCGCCCAGACTGCCAACGGTACCACTCAAAAGCGGCCGTTGGTCAGCCCTTCGCTAACCTCGGTCCGGGGTGGAAAGCTGTCAGTCCAAGGCAGCCAGCACCGACCGAGTCGGTATCATGACCTTTTCGAATTGGAATGCATCGTTATCGCCGGGCAAATCATCCTGCGCGCCCGGATGGTTTGGGTCGGAATGATGCTTGTTGAAGAACTCAATGATCTTGAAGCCACACTTGTTGACATAAAAGTGAATGTTGCGTTTTTCGAAATAGGGGGTGTGCGTCTGCCAGCTAATCGTCTCGGGATATCGTTGCTCGATTGCCTGCCAAGCCTTAATCCCTAGCCCATTACCTTCTTTGCCAACCTGGAGGAAAAACAAGTCCAGTGAATTGCGGTGCGTCTCAGCGTTGATTGTCAGGACGGCACCTCCCACTTTCCGACCATCACAGAGAATATGTAGGACTTCGGCATGGCGCGCATTTAGTGCGCCATCGAGGACTTCGTTGGATGGGATCGGGCCATCTGGCAGGTTCCCGAACTCATCAACGACTGCGACAGCGAACGCAGCCTGAAGCTCTTCCTTGAACGAAGCGTGGTCGCCGGGCTCAGCTTCGGCGAGGGTAATCTGAATGGTCTTCATGCGGCGCTTCTACACCTTTTGGCCGTGAGACAAGCTCACCAGACGTCCGATATGGGTCAGAAGCGGGAGCGGCGGCGCCGTCCGCTTCAATGCGCGGCTGTCCCGAAGCAGACCGACGACAAACCACCCTTCCCAGATATCACCCTGGCCACGCTGATTGAGGTCAAGCTCTAAGAGATCAGCCGCCTTATCATCTTCGCCGGAACGCCGCCGACCAATATTCCCGGCTCCACATCCCGGGTCACGACCGATCCGGCCGCAACTATAGATTGTTCGCCGATCGTGACGCCGCACAAGATGAGTGCACCGGCCCCGATCCAGACGCCGTCGTGCACGCAAATATCCTTATGAAACGTCAGCCTCGTTTCCTCTGTTCGCTCGTGAAACCCCTCGACGACGAGAGTGTGGGTCGATGTTTCGAAGCTTACCCGCGGACCGATCATGCACCGATTGCCGATCTCGATCCGTGAGTCCCGGCAGGCAAAACGGACCTCGGAATTGACGAACGTCTGATATCCTATCGTAAGCCCTCGGACAGTCTCGTTGCTGAAACTCTGCTCGAACACCAGGGGACTTGAAATATGCGATCTGGCCCCGACCCGAACGCCGATATGACGCAACAACGCCCGCCGCACGCCGTTAAAGGCGTAGAAGTTCGGACATCTATTGTATATGATTAGAACAAAATAGCTATATAATCGCCATAAACGGAGCGCGCTCAAAGAATCAGCCTATCGCCGGCCACTCATTATGCCGGGCCCAATTCAGTATTATCCCGATCCTGGCATTCCGGGCAAGCGCGCCGCGTCGGGAGCGAGCGTCGTCGCCATCGGGCGCAGGGCCAGAGGCCGGGACGCCGACCAAAAGCCGCCGCGGGCGAGGGATCAGGCCAGGTGCAGGTAGGCCGGGTCGAACAGGCCGCGCTTCATCAGTGCGTCGAGGTCGTGGATCGTCAGGCGCCGGCCGCGCAGGGCGATCAGGCCGGCGCCGCGCAGCGCCTTCAGGGTGCGATTGATGTGAACGCTGGTCTGGCCCAAGGCGTCGGCGAGGTCGGGCTGGGTCACCGGCATCGGGATCGTGTTCCCGTCCGCGAGGCCGACGCGCGCCAGCCGCAGGTACAGCTCGCAAAACAGGTGCGCGAGCCGCTCGATCGCGGTGCGGCGACCGACGCTGGCGATCCATTCCCGCTGGAGCGCGGTGGTGTCGCGCATCTCCAGCCACAGACATTCCTCGACCGCCGGCCGAGCCCGGACCGCCGCGCCGATCTGGTCCAGCGCGATGCGGGCGACGGTCACCGATGTGAGCGCCCCGATGGCGTGGTCCATGCGCGCCCGGCGGGTGACGCAGGGGTCGCACAGGTCGCCGGGCAGGAGCAGCGAGACGATCGCGCGCCGCCCGTCGGAAAACTGCCGGTACCGGCAGGCCCAGCCGTCGAGGATGAGGTGGGTGTGGTGCGGGTCGTCGTGCTGGCCGACGATGTCCTGGCGCGGCGCGACCGGACGCACGTGCTGGCGGGCGAGCCCGTCGAGGGCCGCGCGGTCCTCGGGCGCGAGACGGACATGCCGCTCCATCTTCCGCAGGAAGGGGTTGGTCATGTCCGCCTCCGGTCAGAGGAGGCTGCGGCGATGCGGTTTCCGGCCCGGCACAGGCAGGCCACCCGGCCGAGGGCCCGCGCCGGCCGCATCACGCACGATCAGGCCGCTAACCGAGGCGGGCGGCACGAAGACTAATCTCGGCACGGGATATATCGGCTTCCGAACGTCGAAGTTTGGAGAATTTCGACGGCTTATGCCGCGACCGCGCAGCCGCGCGCTAACCTGCGTTAAGCGACCTCCCTGCCGGCCAGCGCGCGGCAGCCCAGCACCTCACTCGGCAGCGGCGCCCACCGAATCGGCCATCCGGGCTTGCCGGGTGCCGAGGGGCTGGGGCTCGCCCACCGTCGTGTCCTCGGCGGTCTGATGCTCCATCTCGGCATTCAGCTGGGCACCGGCGAGCACGATCATGGTCGAGATCCAAATCCAGGTCATGAAGCCGATGGCGGCGCCGAGGGAGCCGTAAGTCTTGTTGTAGCTGCCAAAATGGGCGACGTACCAGGAGAACAGCAGCGAGGCGACGAGCCACAGCAGCGCCGCGGAGGCTCCACCCGGGGTAACCCAGCGCCAGCGCGGCGCATCCCGGCTCGGGCCGTAGCGGTAGAGCAGTGCGAGCCCGAGCAGGACCGCCACGAGCAGCGCCGGCCAGCGCAGCAGGGTCAGCCACCAGGCATCGGCGCCGAGCCCGACATACGACAGCACCACCGGCAGCACCACGACGGCGCCCAGCGCCAGGATCAGGAAGGCCAGCGCGCCCGCCGTGAAGGCCAGGGAGACGAGGTTGAGCACGAAGAAGTTGCGCTTCTCGCGCTCGTTATAGACGATGTTGAGCGCGTCGAAGACGTGCTTCACGCCGCCATTGGCGCTCCAGACCGACAGGGCGATGCTGACCAGGAGGCTGAGGCCCAGCGCGGTGTTACCCTGGTCGTTCAGCCGCTTGACCTGGTCGCCGACGATGTCGAGCGCGCCCTGGGGCAGGATGCCCTGGAGGCTGGTGAGCTGGTCGTTGATGGTCGAGGCGTCGGCCACGAGGCCGTAGCAGGAGACCAAAGCCGCCACCGCTGGGAAGATCGCCAGCAGGGTAAAGAAGGTCACCCCCGCCGCGATCAGCGAGAGGCGGTTCTCGCCGATGTCGCGATAGGTGCGCAGCGCGATGTCCTTCCAGCCCTTGGCGGGGATCTCGGCCGGATGGCTGGCGCCCCGGCCGCGATCCGCCTCGGTCCGGGCCACCGCCTCGGCCTCGCGGCCCTCGTGCGTGGGCGACGGCTTGCGCGCCGACGAGCCCGCGAAGCTGGATTGCGCCCCCGGATCCGCCCGCCGTCCGGTCGGCGCGGCTGCCCGGCGCGGGAACGCGACCAGGCCGACGAGCGCGGTGGCGAGGGCCAGGGTCCAGACCGTCGAAGCCTGCCCCCCGGAGTCGCGGGCCGCGTTGCGGTCTGGATCGGGAGAAGCCATCGGTACGCCTCGACACGGGTTCGCGAAAAACGTCTTCGAACCGGCCCCCGACGGGTTGCCGATCCGACAGGCAACGCCGCGACGCGCAGACCGGTTCGCGGCCCGGGTGCAATCCGCTGCGGTTCCGGCGCCCGGTGCCGCGGATTGCTTGTATTGGGCCGGTTTCATCTTCGGCGCGGCCTGTTCTAACCCATGTTGGGGCGTAGGCCGCTTGGGCGCGCCACAAGCGTTCTCGACGGGCGCGACCAGCCCGTTCGGCGACGCCCGGACCTTATGCCCGACATCGAAGGCCGCACCCTGCTCGATCCGTCCCACGATATCCGGCACGGCCTGCCGGAAGCGATCCGCACGCACCTCGGAACGCTGCTCGGCCTTACCTACGATCAGGTCGGCCCGGCCCCGGGGGCCACATCGGATCGCTTCGCCGACCTGCTGGCGCGCCTGGACGCCGCGCTCACCCGCGGCGACGACGCGCGCGACGCGGCGTTCCGCGCCGGCCTGCTGAAGGTGGTGCCGGCCCTGCACCGCTTCGCGGTGTCGCTGACCCGCGACCCGGCCGCGGCGGACGACCTCGTTCAGGACACGCTGCTGCGCGGCTGGCGCGGGCGCGCCGGCTTCACCCCCGGGTCGAACCTGGAAGCGTGGCTGTTCACGATCCTGCGCAACGTGTTCTACAGCCAGCACCGCAAGCACGGCCGCGAGATTCCTGATACCGACGGCAGCTATGCCGAACGGCTGACCAGCGTGCCGGAGCAGGGCGGCCATCTCGATCTGCAGGACGTGCGCGCCGCCCTCGACCGGCTCGCGCCGGTGATGCGCGAGGCGCTAGTCCTCGTGGCGATCGAGAACCTCAGCTACGAGGAGGCCGCCGCCGTCATGAAGTGCCAGATCGGCACCGTGAAAAGCCGGGTCTGGCGCGCCCGGGAGCAGCTCGCCCGGATGCTCGGCTATACCGGAGCCGAGATCGGCAGCGACGGGGTGATGCTGTCGGTGACCGGCACCTCCGCCTGACGGAGGCCGGAGGATTTCCACCGCCGAATACCCCTATCTCCTGCGCTTCCCTCTGTATTCGCCAACAAATTTGACTTAAGTGAAGGCGCCCGGGCTGATTCCTGGGCGACATAGGGCGAGTTGGGTCGATCCGTCGTCCTGGCTCAGCTCCCGTCGGTGTGACATCCCCCCGATCCACCGACGGGAGCCCCTTCCGGGGCGCGCCCGTCAGCGCGCGGTGTCGTCGCCCCGGTCCGCGTCGAGCTGCTGCAGCAGCTCCGCCAATCTTGGATCCAGCGCCTCGTCGATCACCGGATCATAGAGCGCCTGCAGCTGGCGGCCGAGCCGCATCCGCGTCTGCGCGTCGAGGACCGGAGCGCCGGCGGCGATCGGGAAGACCCGCAGGGGGGTGGAGGCGGTCCCGGGCGCGGATCTCGGGGCGGCGCGCTGATGATCGGGTTGTGGCATGCTGCCTACATCGGCCCGGAGGGGCGCGACGGCAACCACCCAGCGCCAGGAAGTCTCAGGCCTCGCCCGATTCTACGCATCGTCCTCGGGCGCGAACACCTCGCCCTGCTCGGCCAGCATGGTGTCGGCCTCGTCGCGGGCCAGCACCTCCGGATCGGCCCGGCCGAGCGCCCGGGCCAGCGCCCGCTCCCAATCCGGCGGCAGCGGACGGCCCTCGGCGGCCAGGATCGCGGCGGTCCGGTCGCGCAGCCGCGCCCAGGCCTCCGCATCCAGGCCGGCGACCGCGCTGCCGAGGCTGAGCTCGGCTGCGGCGCGCGCGGCGGCGTTCGTGGCGGCGTCGGCCCAGGTGGACGGGGCCGGGGTGTTTGTCGCGGCGGGTTCGGTCGTGACGGGTTCGGTCGTGACGGGTTCGGTCGTGACGGGTTCGGTCATGGCGGCCTCGCGCGGGGACTCGGGTCCGCCATCCGACATAGGGCTCGCGCGCCGGAGGTCAGCGCAGCCCGTGACGGGCGATCTCCTCCGGCACCAGCTCGGCCGCGTCCTGGCGCGCCAGGATGGCGTCGAGGCCGACCGGGCGGTCGTCCCAGGCGTCGACGCCGACATCGCAGGAGCGGCTGGTATCGGGCAGCCAGCCATGGCTGTGCCCGTAGAGATGGCGGGTCTCCCGCCACAGGCCGGGCCAGGCCCGGTGCGCGTAGTGCGACAGGAACAGGCGGTGCTCCCGGCCCTGCGCGTCCGGAGCCGAGATCCGGGCGCTGTCGACGGGCGGCTCCGCCCAGGGCAGGTCGAGGACGCGGTTCGAATCGTGGTTGCCGCGAACCAGGCGCTTGATGCCGTTGAGCTCGGCAAACAGCTCCGCGCAGCGGGCGCGGCTCGCCCCCGCGGCGAAGTCGCCGAGATGCCAGACCGCGTCGTCCGGCCCGACCACGGCGTTCCAGCCGGCGACCAGGGCGGCGTCATGCGCCTCGAGGCTGCCGTAGCGCGCCTGACGGTGGCGGAGGATGTGCGAGTCGCCGAAATGCGTGTCCGCGGTGAAGAAGATCGCCATGCCGTGAGATGTCGCCGTTCAAGCCCGTCACCGCATCCGGCGCCGAGGCGAGGTGGATCGGGGCCGGCGCCGAGCAAGCCCGGCGCGGCATCGTGCCCGCAACCGGCGGGGATCGCGACCGGCGCACCCGCGGGGCCCCGAGGCCGCACCCGATTGCCCCGCGCGCGACCGGGCCTCTATCTTCGTCGCGATGCTCGATCCCACAGCCTACGCGCACCTTCTGGACGCCGCCCGCGCGCATCCGCCCCTGGAGGCTGCGATCCGGCAGCTCGGCCCGCTCCGGATCGATCCGCCGCCGCAGGCCTGTCTGGCCGAC